>VDFB02324960.1:40318-52621 GCA_007258455.2 Sequoia sempervirens
TATATTGATAATCCCATATTACTCTAAACCTTTCTGGAGTTGTTCTATTTTTCTTCATTTTATATAGTTATTGTTGTGTTGTTACAAAAGAACACAGATGGATATGAACAATCTGTACAATTCTTTAGTGAATCATTACAAGCATCTAACCTAAAGTATTCAACAATGGAAAATCATGTGTATGTTATAATTAGGGCTGTAAATAATTTTAGATTATACCTAGTGGGTGCAAAATTTATTGCATATGTGTCACAACCAGTTGTGAAAGATATTTTCATGCAACAAGAAGCATCTAGTATGAGGTTTAGGTGGGTAAATGAAATTCAAGAATATGATATGGAAATATAGACCACTAAGCTTGTGAGGAGTCAAGGTTTTTCCAAGTTGATAGCTAATTCTAACTTGGAAGAAAAAGTAAATGAGATGAGTGATGGTGTTACTACTAAGTGTGCTTTAGGTGATAATCTATGGTATATAGATATTGAATTTTATGTAATAAGAATTAATTTCCAACTTCTATGAATGAAACACATAGAAGAACTCCTAAATTATAGGCATAGAGATATGTGTTGATCCAAGGTGAGCTAATATGGAGGAATTGTGAAGGATTTATGCTCAAATGCTTGAACAATAAGAAAGCTAATGAAATGATGAGAGAGTGTCACCATGGTGTATGTGGTGGACACTTTAAGGCCAATACCACCACATGTAGAATATTGAGAGTTGGATTTTGGTGGCCATGTTTGTTCAAGGATGTTACACAAATGATTAAAAAATGTGATGCTTGAAAAATATTTTTGAGCTTGAGTTAAAGTTTTCTACTACTCTTCCTTTGTTACCTTCATCTATTGAGGCACCCTTTCAGTAGTGGGGCATTAACTTCATTGGGGAAATACAAGAAAAATATAGCAATGAATTTAAGTAGTAGCCACTAACTATTTCACTAAGTGGGCCGAGGTTGTTCTAACTTGTAATGCCACATCCAAGGTGGTAATAAACTTTCTAATCATCATAACCAATTTTAGGGTTCCAAACCTAATTATTTCTGATAGTTCTATGTGTTTTAGGTCAAATGATATGCAATATATGTCTACTAAGTTTGGTTTTGACATGATACATTCTTCCCCTTATCATTCACATAGTAATGAACAAGATGACTCTAGTAACATGATTTTGATGAATATCATCAAAAGAGCTTTAGATCATAATAAAAAAGGATGGGATAACAAGCTCAAGTTTTCTCTTTGGGTTGATAGAGTTACAATAAAATAGGATATTGGGTGTATCTAATTTGAATTAGTTTATGGATGAAAGGAAAATATACCTATTAGTTTGAGGCTATCTATATATCAATTTGTATAGGAGTGAATTTGCACCCCTTACGCAAATTCCCCTTTAACACTTCCTCAGCTTAGAAAATCAAATCTAAAGGTGAAATTTCACATCACCCTACTACCTTCATTCCACTTGGTGTCTATCTTTTGCATCAATAGAATAATAACTGTCGAGGATGCTCGCGCAATACACAGACATCCGCGTGATGCACTTACATCCCTGACGGATTTTTGCATCTGAAGTTGGCAGAGGCATTACACTTCCTATTGGGAATAATTTATAACATCCCTCTTCGACCAATTGACCTAAAAATGCCTTATTCTTGCTCTATCTTTCTTCAAATTGATTCATTTTCACTTCATTTCATCTTCTTTTTCACCCTCTAAGCATTCTAGCAATCACTTCTTGCATTCTCAAGCATTCTTAGCCTCCATTTTCACTCTCAAGTAGCACTTTAGCACTCCATTGCAGCAACAACACTCCATCAACTCCGTAGAGCAAGTGTGGAATAAGCCATTGTAGTAGGGGCTTGAGTCCTCTTTTCTCCCCCATTAGCTAGTGAGCTCTTGGTGGAGGTGGTAAGAATTTTCACTCTCTACGATTTGGTTGAGTAGTACTTTACTATTTTGTAGTGTTTATTTTGTTCTCTATTTTCTTTTCTCCTTTATCATACTTTTCTCTACTGTTGCTATCATGGTTTTCTGTGGAGGTGGAAACACCAAAAGGGGGGTCTGACTGAGGTAGGCCCCTATATAGCCCCCAACAATTTTCCCTCTTTCTTGTGTGTAGGTGGATGTTTGGAGCTAGCTAGCGAACAAGCTCTTTTTTGAGATTATCTTGTCACCTTAGCTTAATATATCTACTTTATCACATTCGTTTGTATTTTTCTTACTTCATAGTTTTGTTTTGTTCCCTTAGAAATCACTAGCTAGGTCGTTAGCTCATTTTCTAGCGGTTCTTACTGTATTTTTGATCCTCTGGTACAGTGTTGAACCTGAAAACTAGCTCGCTTAGCCCCAAACCTAATTTCGGGTCTATAGAGTGATTGAAGGACCTTATAGTCCTCATCATTCTCGTCCTTCATTTCAAGACACCTCTTTAGAGTGAGGTAAGTTAGGGTATCCTTTTGCTCTTGGCTCTCCATGACCTGGGGCCTTGAACGTGGTTGGTCCCCCTCTCTTACATTTTTGGTGAACCTGACATGAACCATTTTGGTTCTGTTTTGCAATATTAAAAGCTCCTTTCCTTGTATTCTAGGAGTGTTGTAGGTGTGAGTGTTGTGAGGCCTTCACTTTACAACCCAACTTGTGACCCCTAGTAGGCATAGTTGGAAGGTTCTAAAAGTGTTGCATAACAAAACCTTAATTGGGTCAATGTTTTGCCTTGCAACCTTTGGAGGGTCCCAAGAGAGTATTGTTTATTGCATGTGATGGCCTCTTTCTTGCATCAACATATCCCCTCTACATAGCCTATGAGCAGTGGTATTGGTATGACCTTCACTTCATAGGATATGTCGATGGGTTTTAATAGGGAACCATCTCCTCTCCACATCCCTGCGCAAATCAACGAAAACATCGTAGCAGGTGTTCTCATTGATCTAACATCTCAAATAAACATCACAACTGAGGAGATCATGCTAATCAACTTTTTTCACAAAGATGGGCATGATGCACCTATAAGCACCATTTGCACGCATGACAAACTTTTTGTGCCCCCTTTGGGTAGTATTGTCTTGTCAGTTTTGGTTGGAACTAAATCCGTGAAGTTTCTATTTGACATAATCCTTGGATCTAAACTCTTTAGAGTGAAGCTGGGTATCCCTTGGTTAGTAGCTATGAATACAGTGCCCTCGGTCATGCATAAATGTTTAAAATTTATCCACGAGGGTTTCGTGCATATGATTCATGACATCAGTTATAAACCGCCAGTTGCCCATGATAGTTACTCCTTGGATTACTCTCAGCCTGTGCCCGTTGGTCCTCTCCCACCTAGGAAGGACCTCCTATACCGAACGTATCAAAATAATAAGAAAGGACGTCTAAGGCTGAAAGTTAGATACCCTCTGTCACCTTATGTTGTTTCACATAGGGCTTTCTTAAAAGCCGACAGTGATGCCACCAAGGCACGTAGCAGGGAAGAAGAGAAGCGGTCTTGAGAACCTCCTTCTTCCTCTTCTGCCGCTCAACCTTACACTTCCTCTCACCCTATTGTGGTGCCATCATATTTTGTCCCGTGTTTGTGAGAAAATATTATGGTGCTCGCTTGGCGAAATCCCAAATGTCCCACATTTGAGCTTCATGTTTTGCCCATGGAGCTTAGGCCCATTCGATATAGCAGGAAGAACATGAAGAACAGAGCTTCATGTTCTTCTTCTTTATCTTCTTTATTGTTGGTGCTTGGATATAGGCGTGGTTTTTGTATCATAGACCTTCTATTTGTATCATCATTCTTCCATGTTTTTGATTGACTTTCGACAAAATTGGGGACGATGCAAAGTGTTGAAGGCATTTAGGCCTCTCTTCCATGTTGACCCAATTTTGTATTTTTACTTTGTCTTTTTGTGCATTCTTCACATGGTCTGATATAGTAGGGGGTTGATGACAGTTCATTTTATATACTATTATTATACTTATATATATTTATGAGTAGTTCTGACCCCAAAATATTAGGCTACCCCTGTGCCCTGTGTTTATGTGCATTTATCTTTTGCTCTTTTCTTATCTTTCTCTCTTCTTTGCTTGAGTTGTCCCTCTCATGTGTGACAATGCCATTTCTATGACACTCTGATTTTTAGAAAATGTATTCATTGCCAAACGAATCTTTTCTCGAGAATCTTCACAAACTCTTTTTCGAAGAATCACATTCTCGACAAGAGACCCTAATGGAACATGTTTCCTTCATCACAAGTTCGTAAAGAAAGAACTTGAGAACCTTCCTCTGAGGTGGGAACAACTTTGATCTTCCCCTCATAAGGGGGCATTTCTTTTCTTCCTTTACCTTTGACTAAGGAACATCTTTCAAAAGGATTCCCTTGATGATGAATTGATTTGAGAAAGGCAAACCCTGTGCCTTGCAGCAAGGCATACATAAATAGCAGTCCCTTGACTAACTTTCTTCATGTTGCTGGGTTCTCGAGGACCCCTTTAAAAATTTCAAATGTATTGACGGTCTACATGATTGTTCGCCATTTGCCTGTGAGCAAACGATCTCGGGGACCCGCTAGCCAAGACTTTGCGATTCTCCTTTAGCTTCCAGGCGTGAGAGATATTGGGATACCCCCGCACGCCTGCGCAGCCCCGAGAGAGTTTTATAAGCCTCCATGCGAGATCTTTAGTCGCCTTGCAAGCTCCACGGGCTCGTGTGGGTGCTTTGGGTATCCTCATGTGGAGAGAGATATTGGAGGACACCTTCCTTGCAAGTCTGCAGGTCTGTAAGGCACTTTTCTGGGTTTCCTCCATGTGAGATATCTTGGGGGATGTCTCCTTGTAGGTCTGCAGATCTGTAAGGCACTTTTCTGGGTTTCCTTCATGTGAGAGATCTTGGAGAACACCTTCCTTGCAGGTCTATGAGCCTGTGAGGTGCTTACTTCTCGGGCCTTCCTTCATGTGAGAGATCTTGGGGGTTGCCTCCTTGTAGGCCTACGAGCCTGTAAGACACTTTCATTCTTCAACTTCATAGTTCTCGAGGCTATGAAGTCCTTCCCTTGTCCTGCGTTCTCGAGTTTTCCAAATCGTGGTCTGCTTCCTTAATGGTTCAAGTATACATTTCTAACCCTACTACCTTTCTAATCTACTTTACCAAAGCACTCATCAGTATTTGTGCTCGCTAAAGTGGGGGAAAAATGTGTAGGAGTGAATTTGCACCCCTTACGCAAATTCCCCTTTTACACTTCATCACCTTAGAAAATCAAATCCGAAGGAAAAATTCCACATCACCTCACTGCCTTCGTTCCACTTGGCATCTGTCTTTTGTGTCGATAGAAGAATATTTGTCAGGGACGCCCACGCAACGTGCAGACGTTCGCACATCACACTTATGTCCTTGACGGATTCCTATGTCTAAAGTTGGCAGAAGTGTTACACTTCCTATTGAGAACAATTTGTAACATCCCTCTTCGACCAACCAACCCAAAAATGCCTTATTCTTGCTCATTCTTCCTTCAAATTTATTCATTCTCACTTCATTTAATCTTCTTTTGCACCCTCTAAGCATTCTAATAATCACTTCTTGCATTCTGAAGCATTCTCAACCTCCATTTTCACTCTCAAGCAGCACTTTAGCACTCCATTACAGCAACAACACTCCATCAACTCCGTAGAGCACGTGTGGAATAAGCTATTGTAGCAGGGGCTTGAGTCCTCTTTTCTCCCCCATTAGCTAGTGAGCTCTTGGTGGAGGTGGTAACCATTTTCACTCCTCTCCTCTACGATTTGGTTGAGTAGCACTTTACTATTTTGTAGTATTTATTTTGTTCTCTATTTTCTTTTCTCCTTTATCATACTTTTCTCTATCGTTGCTATCTTGGCTATCCCTGGAGGTGGAAACACCAAAATAGGTTTGACTGAGGTAGACCCCTATACAGCCCCCAACAATTTTCCCTCTTTCTTGTGTGTACATGGGCATGCATCTGGAGCTAGTTGGCGAAAAGGCTCTTTTGTGAGATTATCTTCGTCACCTTAGCTTTAATATATTTACTTTATCACATTTTTTTGTATTTCTCTTACTTCATAGTTCTATTTTGTTCCCTTAGAAATCACTAGCTAGGCCATCAACTCATTTTCTAGAAGTTCTTACTGTATTTTTAGTCCTCTAGTCATGTGGACACCAACGCACTTGAGAGATGTCAGCGTGCCGCATTGTCATCTCGGAACCGCGCTTCCGTCCTCAGGCAAAGAGCTACTTGAGGTACAGTGTTGAACCCAAAAACTGGCTCGCCTAGCCCCAAACCTGATTTTGGTTCTGTAGAGTGATTGAAGGACCTTATAGTCCTCATCATTCTCGTCCCTCATTTCAAGACACCTGGGCTTTAGAGTGAGGTAAGTTAGAGCAGCCTTCCGCTCTTGGCTCTCCATGACCTGGGGCCTTGAACATGGTTGATCTTCCTCTCTTACATAATTTTACAAGATGTTGGTTAAGATCAATTAGATATAATGTCACATAGAGTTATGGCCTTGGCTAAGTTGAATGAACTATGAAAAGGAGCTTATGAAAAAAAATCACCATAAGTAGATCATGAAACATTTTCATGATAGGAAGGTGTCATCAAGGGAATTTCATATTGGTGTTCAATAGAACTCCAAGTTAGAAAATAAGGGAGAGCATGGAAAATTTGACCCCTTGTGGCTTGGTCCTTATGGAGTAGTTGAGAGGTATTAGATCAATGTGTATCATATCATGAATCTTGAGGGAGAATCGATGGAGCTATAACATATGTGTGGACAATACCTGACACATTAGTTTTCATAAGTGAGGTTATTCAAGAGATTTTTATTGGTGATTTAATGATAAATATGTTATTTCAATTTTGTCATCAAGTAGTCTTGTTTCCTTGTGAGTCAAGATAGTGTTTTGTAATTTTAAATTTTTTGTGGTCTCCTTGGAGATTCTAAGTTCTCATTGTGCCTTCAAGAGGAACATGTCCCCAACCAGAGCCATTGTTGGGACTCAAATCAATTTTTCTTTTATGTTTGAGTCTCTTCCCATTTTCATTGCTTAACAATTCATCTAGATGATAATCAATTGGAGATAGCTTGTGCTAGGTGTTATTTTCCTTCGACAAATATTCTACTTTGTCTTTTAGTTAGAAGAGGTCACCAAACTCTCAGTGTTGTATATTTTTTGGCCAAGTCTTGAGCTGACAAACCTTTTTGGTGGGTTATCTAGTTCAAGAACCTACCAATTTTCTTAAAATTTCTTAAGTTATAATGTTTTTTAATGGGTTCGTAGGTTCATGAACCCACCGAATCACCAAAATGTTAAGTTGTTTTGTTAATAAATCTTTGCCCCTCTTGCATTCCCTTTGTTGCAAGTATGTGTAGTTGGTGTTGTCATTGATGTCAATAGGCTAATTTTTGTGTTTTCATTAATGTCAACTAGAGATGGTTGAGAAGTTATGATGCTTTGATTAGTTTCATTATGTTGTCATTAGTAAGTGAGCTACTAGTGTCAACCTCTAGTGTTGCTTTGATAAGCTTCTATTTGTGGATGTTGTTTGGGTGAGTTTCTATGTTGTAGTTAGTTTGGTGATGATGAGGAATTGTTTAAGATGATGAGAATGTGTTTATGGTGCTCGGCCCCTCAAGTCCTTTTTGACAAATCTCCTTGAACAAAAGAGCAGTTAGTGGCCATGCAGGTGTTACATGCTGTGCTGAGCTCTAGTTTTGTCTGTATTTTTCCTTGTATGCTTAACATCTACTAAAGGCTCTCAAATATGGTATTTAGAGGTGTCTGTAGAAAAGTTATATATAGATTCTTGGTCCTGACTGATGCATAGAAATTTGTGCTCAACAAAGTTGTGTGGAACTATATTGTGATGATGCCTGGAGAAATGGTTTTGCTTTGCATTTCTTTGAAGTTTGGTTTCTGGTCTTGCGGTTCTTGAAATGTGCTAGAATAAGGTTCATATCTCAAACATTCAAATTTTTTCATGCTTTGATGCTCTACAAGCTGAGTTATTGAATTATAGTGTGTGGAAGAATATTTGTGTGAACAGGATGATTTTGTTCTTCAATTGAAAGTTGTTGCGAAGAAATTTGTTAGATTTCAAGGTGTTTGAGGAATATTCTAGATTGTCTTAAGTGTTGTGTGTGGTCTTTGAGTCATCTTTGGATTTGAGGAAGCGTGTATTTAAATGTTAATGGTGTTTACATAGGTTCAACTAACCTTGGATGTTTACACTAATTGTTCTTTAATGATTGTGGAAGTATGGGATGGCATGTATGAGTGTATTTGAGTCCAAGTTAAGGTGTGTTGTGGTTTTTCTTCATTTCTTTCCACCACAAGAATGTTTTGGTGTTGACCTAATTTGAATTTATATAATATGGTACACCTTGCAGAAACGTGTTTTCAAGGTTGAAGAAGGTATAAATAAGTGTTGTGTTGATGGAGGATTGTGTGTGTAGAGTGTGTGATGTAAATTGAAATTTTTTTAAGTGTGAATTTGTGAAATGAAGTACAAGCCTCAATGAGTTAGACTACTAGAAGCAGTGAGGAAAAGGTGTCTACAATCTTCAGAAAGGATGTGAATGTGTTTGTGATGTTGTGGTGGACTTTTATGTTGCATTAAGATGGATTTCTCATTGTAACATTCTTCTTTTTCTTCTTTCTGTAATATGGAAGTGAGCCTATCGTATTTGGTGTTGTAATTAATTTATATTATGAGCTAATCCTTACTATGTTTTTCCCTTCTTTGGTTTTTCACATAAATCTAGTGTTTATTGTGCATAGTGTTGATGTGTTCAGCCTCTGTTATTTACTTTCATGTTAAATCATTCTAAGAGATTAAGGGTTAATTAAGTTGATGTGGATCTAAATGTTTATGAGGGTTTTGATGTTTTAATGAACAAATGATTCACCCCCCTCTCAATTTTCTTGTGCATTCAACACACTTTTCATCATTTTTTGTAGTTTGTGAACTTGATGGTTTGCTAACTAACTTAATTTTTAAAAGTTTATCTTTTCCAAAAGTGATAGTTCTTTTATTGTATCAAGTTCACTAGTTCACAAACCTGTCTATTCATCAAAAATAACTTGTGGTTGAATCAACAGTTACAAAAAATCTATAATTCATGAAGAGGAAAAAGAGCTTGATGGTTTTGATGGTTTGTCGATCTGCCATCGTTGATAAGGAGCCTAATTTTGAAAATTTTCTAAGCATGGAGGAATAGGAATGAAAGAGGAAATGGAGAAACATAATATGTTTGGTTGTTTGCTTGCTTTGAAAACCTCATAGTTCACTGAGGAGGCAAGTTTTCCAAAAATACAAGTTTGTCGACAAGAGAAGTTTGTTTCAACAAATTTTTAATTTTGCAAACCTCAAATTTCGTCAATGAGGCAAGTTCATCAAAAAGGAAAGTTCATCGAAAAGGGTTCAATTTTTTTGAAAAGAAAGAATATTGTTTTGGTGAATTTTTAAGTCCGCAAACCTCAAAGTTCACCAACAAGGGAGGTTCACGAAAGAAGCAAGTTTGTTGAAAAGGAAAGTTCATCGACAAGGGAAGTTTTCTGAAAAGAAAGAAAGAAAAATAAATTTGTGTTGATGAAGTTATAAGTTCATGAACCTACTGATTAGCCAAGAATAATATTTTTTGATGGTCAATAGGGTGCCATGTGGTAATTTTTTGTTAAGGTGTGTTTTCCTCTTACAACACCATTTCTATTTTGGGTCTGAATGGTTTGTTTCTAGTGACCTCATTTATCATCACCACTCCATTTTCACCTACCTACATGATCAACGTCACTCGACCAACAACAAAAAGTAAATATTTAGGCCACCCATTGATCTTGTGCATCCATTTTGGATGGATTTGATTCTTCACATAGAATTTTCAATGCAGCTACAATAACCCATTTAAATTTTTCCCCTATCACCTTGTCTTAGAGGAAATTTTGATAATATTTAGGGGATTGGAGAGTAAATAGAGAGTAGAGAGTTGCAAGTGCATGTTCAAAAGGGTTTCTAGTGAAGTATCATGTGTAGATCAATTACCATAGTGCAAGGAATGTTTCAAACTAAAATATATATTGAAAACATCATTTTCATATTCATGTCTCCATTTGTATGTGTAGACGTCTAAATTTGGACACTTAATTTATCCAAATTCATCCTCTTTCATCTTATTTTCGTTAATTAAGTAATACTGCTATTATTTAATTAATATCTTTAATTCCACCAAATCCCTAAGGTACTTAATCAATAATACCTTATCTCTTTAATCCTCCTTCCATCAATTGAATTAAATAAATATTCCATTTATTTAATTCCCTTCATGTCACATCCTCTATCATTTTTATCTTATCCTAATCCTTCTTCTAATCTCATCATTAGGATGTGCACATGCCTAATCTTTGATTAGGAGGTGTCACATCCTCCAACTTTTGCAAGTTGGCCTCTAAACTCTCTTAGCCACCTAACCATCCTCTAATCATTCACTAACTAGCCTAATCAACCTCTGAAGGAATTTTTAATTCCTTTTATCCTCCCAAGGAATATCAAATTCCTTTTCTCTTCCCCATGTCCTTTATGACATGTGTCCTTAGTCAACCTTATTAAATGCTTTTCTTCTTTTGACAAGGCATCTCCCTTCCCCATGTGAATTTTTAATTCACCTTACTAATCGAGGCACCTAGAGATTTTTAATTCCTTCACTTCTCCACATGTCCTCTATTCATTTCTTTATTCTTTTCTCATCCCCGAGAATATTTGAGGTAATTCCCCCGCTTGTCACCTCTCTCTCCCACATGGGGACAAGTACCTCCTTTATGAGGAGATCTTGTCCAATCCCAAAGTACTTTGTACCCCTCTCCATGTCATGTCCTTCTCCTTCCACCTCATGTCCACTTCACCTTTTAGGGCTATCTCACATGCCACATGTCAAGATGTGAGGGCTTGTGAGTTCTCAACTCACCTTAGCCCTACATCTTGATATTTGGTGGATCAATCTCAATCATCCATTTCCCCTAGGATTTTCCAAAAATCCTATAAATACCCCCTCTTTTCTCCCATTTTGGGGAGATCATTTTGCTAGCCAAACTCTTGCAATTTTGTTTCTCAACTTATACTTAGCCATTTTCATACTTTCATCCATTTCCATCCATCTTCACATCCTCATCTAGTTTGCATATCTTGCTATCCAAGGAGAATGATACACATGTCTCCAATGAAGAGATATGGGATCATCCAGCATGAGGTATATAGGGTTCTATTTAGGTTGCTTTGTCTTGCATTGTTTCCAACTTAGGCTAATCTTGAGGTGTAGGTTGTTTTGGTGTTCATTTGCACTCTTTTACTTGTTGCTTGCTTTCTAATGCTTACATTCTTCTATCACATTTACATTTTACGGTGGGACCACAAGCAGATTCTCTTTCTTTTACCATGTTTGTTGTTTTTGCATTTTGCGGGGTCCAAGTTCACAATTGTTGGTCTGACAATTGGCGGATTGGTCCTAATAGAGTCTGGTGGACTTGTCCCTAGTCAGTGTGGGACCTATCCTAATTCGTGGGCGGACTGTCCCAATGCGATGTGACTGTCCTAGTGAGTGTGGATATGTCCTAGCGAGTGTGGACAGTCCCTCGAGGCAAAAATTTCAAGTTTTCCTGAATTGTCTTTTGGTAAATTAGGCACATAGGTTAATTAAAGGGGTGTCAATGAACCTTGCTTGGCATGTTTGGGAAGGCTATTTGACGTATCCAATCCCCTTGCGCCATTTGGCGATCCTAGGTGACGAGAAATCGTAGCTTTCCAAGTCCTTTTGAGTCACCTATTTTTCACTTTCTTAGTGGGACCTGCTTGGGGATTTCATCACCCCAAGGGATGATTCCAACCACGCGTACCAGCGGGGTATATAAAGGGGGGAGAGCGAAAGTTGTAACCTAATCCAACCACGTTGTAATTGGCGAAGCGTCGAGATGACGTGAAGAGTTGGTTCGAACCTCTAGTATCTCACTAAGGTTCCCGACTCACACTTGTAACGGGTTGGTGTTCACGGTTTGGGCCTCACGTACCGGGTGTATATTGAGGACTCCTTAGCAACCATGTGCATCCTAGAGTAGAAGACTTTGTTGGCCATACCCACTTCTACTAAATCTTAGGGTTGTGCTGTCTGAATTGTCTTTCTCGTGCAAAACCAGTCATTTTCAGTCTAGCCAAATTTTTTTATCAGTGTTTGCTATATTTTCAGTCCTTTGCCTTACCCATCCATCAAAAAATCAAGTTTAAACTTATCCTCTGGCAGACCTTTCCTTCCAGTG
>VDFB02324961.1:0-35941 GCA_007258455.2 Sequoia sempervirens
GATATTTCATTTCATGCATGTGATAGTGACTTGGCTTTGCTCACGAGAGTCCTCTTGCCTTGAAGGATATTGTGTTGCAAGAAGATGAAATCATTGATACCTTTCTTAACGTTACTCTACTTACTCTTCATTCCAATGCACTCTCTTCTAGAGATGATGCATTAGTGAATGATGAATCTCTTCTCTATTCCAATACACTCTCCTCTAGAGATGATGTATTAGTGAATGATGAATCTCCTTCCACATTTGATCCTGTTTGGATCGATGTTGAGAATATCTCTTCAAATAATTATTCTACTAGTTGTGATGATTTTGTAAATGTAATCTGTCTTTGTTGCCCCTCAAAGGACTAAGAGACTGATCATTTACGTGACTCTAGCTAGTCCTTCTCCTAAAATGATTTTTTCTATTGATGGTTATCCTTTTGATGGTGATTCTCCTAATCTTTCTAAGGCTCCCTCTTATAGAGCGATAGCCCATACTTATGAGAATAGAAAGAATAAACAACCAAGCCTTCTTCAGGCTCCTAAACCTACATCTAAAGCACCTGGTGATTACGATCTTGTCGAGCAACTTTGGCTAAGATCTCACTATGGGACTTGCTTCAGTCTACTCCAGTTTATCAAGGTATGCTTCAAGAAGCCTTGCAAAATATCCTCTTGCCCTCTTCCACTAGGTTGACAGATGTTGATGCATTGATAGCTCATATTCATGTGGATGCGCTGAATATTACATTCTATCCACAAGAACTCCCACCTTTGGAAGTATAGAAGCAAGCAGACCCTCTAATGATTATAGTTAACATTGATAAAATTGGTAAATTAGACGTACTCTCGTTGACGTCAGTTCAATGCTCAATGTATGTAGCATTGATCTATTTCCTAAAATTAATATCGATTCATCTTCCCTTAATGCTTCTTCTATTATCATTCATGGGTTCAATAATGTTGGTCGACAAGCCCTAGGCATGACAGTCTTACCTTTGAGGTTGGGACCCATTACTATACCTACCCTTGTATATGTTATGCCAAAAAAGTTACCATATAACCTTCTTCTTGGTAGACCATGGATTCATGCTATGGTTGAAGTCCCATCTACCTTGCATAAATCTATTAAGTTCATTTGCAATAATCGAGTAGTCATAGTCAAGGTTGACCCTAAGGCTATGCACTTATGTGAGATGACAGCTACCGGTTAGGTTTTGGTTGTGCCTACTCTTATTCCTTCAGTGTCTTCCAATGTGTCAATGTTTACTCCAACAATACCTACTACAAAGGATACTCTTGAGATAGATGTCCCTGAAGAAGATCCTTCTAAATCAAGAAATCCTATGTCTATTCCTTCTCAAAAGAATGTATGTCTTAGTGATGATTGGGGTTCCTTAGACTTTATAGACTCCTTCATTGGGGAATATAAAGTTGACCTGATCCACTCAAACCTTCCAATAACATCATCCACACCTACTATTAGAGGTGGTTATTCTTCTATATCGCGGGGTAGTGTGAGCAATAATTGTAATGTTCTTAGTGTTGATCCTCCTTCTGAGGAAGATGATTACACTTCTGCTAAAGAGGATAATGTTGGCAGTCTTGTTAAAAAGGATGATGGCGATCCCATAGAGGAGTGTGATCCCCATTGTTGGGACAATGCTCTTTATGAGGATCCTCCTTTTCAAGATTTGTAAACACATTATGGCCCTGGCTTTAAGCTTATTTCTAAATATGGTTATGGGCGTAAAGGTTGTGGGCGTAACGAACAAGGCATTCAGGTCCCTATAGAATTCACTCCTCGTAAGTGTAATTTGGGGCTTGGTTGCTCGAATGAATGATCTAAACGGAAGCCATGGTTGAGTGACATGAATTCTTCTCAAACTCGTTCTATTGAAAATATTCTTCTGCCTTTGTCTGGTATCTTCATATCTTCCTCTTGTGAGCGGTCAAGTATTTCTCCACAAGAGAAAGGGTTACTTCCTACTCCTCATCCTTTATATGAGCAAGAGCGTATTTTGTTGCAGCTTCTAAAATCCCACTTAATCACTCTTCCTTCTCCTACACACAAGAAATATCATGAATATGATAAAGAAAAGCATTCTTTTTATGCATACCATCAAGTGCTTGGTCATTCCACTAGTGAATGCAAGGCCTTGAAAGATGAAATACAACAACTTTGTGATTCTGGTGCCATCAAACTCCCATTTGATTAATTCACCCACCTTTTTTTTGCATGACAAATGATATTGAGGTTCACCTCTATCCTGTATGTTCTAAGTACCTTTCATGGTTCTCCTCCCCTATATGCTGGGGGAAATGATAACTTGTTTTGGAGATATGTGTCTGTCTTAAAGGACCCCCTCTCTTCTCTATATCTTTCAATTGAAGCATCCCTTGAGTGGACCCCTTTTTCTCTTGAAGGTTTCATGAGGGACCCCCTTTGAAAGCCTTCCAATCAATTGACGGTCTGTGTGACTATCCACTTACTTGCCTATGCAACCACTTTCAGACATGTTCTATTTGCGGGTAAACATGTTGCTTTGCAGGTGCACCTGTGAAGCCACTTTCTGACTCTGTGGATTCCCCTTCCTTTGGTTTCCTCCATGTGAGAGATCTTGGGGGACACCTTCCTGCAGGTCTACGGGTCTGTGGGGCGCTTCTTCTAAGCTTCCTCCATGCGAGAGATCTTGGGGGTCGCTCCCCTACAGGTTTGCGGGTTTGTAGGGTGCTTTCTTTGGGTTTCCATCAACATGAGAGATCTTGGAGGACAACTTCCTTGTAGGTTTGTGGGTATGTAAGGCACTTTTCCAGGTATCCTTCATGTGAGAGATCTTGGAGGACACCTTCCTTGCAGGTATATAGGTCTATAAGGCACTTTTCTCAGTATCATTCATATGAGAAATCTTGGGGGATACCTTCCCTGCAGGTTTGCAAGTTTGTAAGACACTTTTCTCAGGGCTTCCTTAATGTGAGAGATCTTGGGGGTCGCCTCCTTGTAGGTTTGCAAGCCTATAAGACACTTTCATTCTATAGCTTCATAGTTTCACGGAGCTATGAAGTCCTTGTCCTGCACTCTTGAGTTTGCCAGATCGCGATCTGCTTCCTTGACGGTTTAGGTATACATTTCTAACTCTATTCACTCTTCGATCTACTTTACTGAAGCACTCATCAATATTCATGCTTGCTAAAGTGGGGGAAAAATGTATAGGTGCAAATTTGCACCCCTTACACAAATTCCTCTTTTGTACATCCTCACCTTAGAAAACCAAATTCAAAGGAAAAATTCCACATCAGTTTGTTGCCTTCGTTCCACTTGGCATTTGTACTTGGCATTGGTAGAAGAATATTTGTCAGGGATGCTTGTGTGGCGCGTAGACGTTTGCATGATGTGCTTACGTCCTTAACGGATTCCTATGTCTGAAGCTGGCAGAAGCGTTACACTTCCCATTGGGGTCAATTTGTAACGTCCCTCTTCGACCAACTGACCCTGAAAATTGTAGTTTCTCTGATCCCACCTTCAAAAACACTCTTCCTTCATTCATTTAATCTTCTAAGCATTCAACTCATCCTCTACACAATCTCTTCTTGCACTTCAACTTCATCCATCACTTCAAGCAACACTTTGGCACTCTATAGCAGCAACAACAACACTCCATCAACTCCATAAAGCAAGTGTGGAACAAGCCATTGCAACAGGGGCTTGAGGTTTTGCGACACCTCCCTTCATCACAGTTGAGGCTATGGTGATTGTTCAAGCTCTCTTTCTCCATCATTGGCTAGTGAGCTCTTGGTGGAGGTGGTAATTTTTTCACTCATCTCCTTTACGATTTGGTTGAGTAGCTTAATACTATTTTGTAGTGTTATTCATGTACTTTCTTTCTTCATTTATTTATCATACATTTATCTATTGTTGCTATCTTGGCTGTCCATGGAGGTGGAAACATCAAAATTGGGGTTTGGCTGAGGCAAACCCCTATACAACCCCAACACTTTCTCTCAATCTTGCAGACACAGGTATTGAAGATATCTACTAGTTGAATGCTTCATTACTTAGATTGTTATGAGCATCTTCTTTCCTTTCTTCTCCTTATCTCTATCATTTCTACTTCACTTTATTTTAGTTCTATCACTTTTTGTTACTTTTCTGTATTTTGGAAGTCCTTAGCAATTAGAATAGAAGTAGTTACTTTGTCATTTTCTGTGATATTCTTGATTTCTGGTTCGTACGAGACGCCAATGCGTTGCGTTGTCGTTTGTATCTCGCATTGCCGTCCTTTGGCCGAGAGCTTGCCAGTTTGTTTAGAAAATCTCTGTGATCAACTCTTTTTGATTCTAAAACTTTCACGCTATTCCTTGAGGTAGTTTAGGGCAGTTCGCCCCATGAGACTCTCTAAATGAAGAGAACTTGTGAGTAGCGAATCCCCCTTCTCTACACATGTATTACGTGTATTCACATGTATGCTTCATGCTTCCTGTGTATACTTCACATATTACATGTATTCATGTGTATGCCTCATACTTTGTGTATTGCATATATCTATTTGTTTGCTTCATGATTAGATGTATCTTCAACAAGATTACTCCATGTGTATTAAAAACATTGTTTGTCAAAATCCTTTCTAGGTTGATAAGCAGTAACATTAAAGGGAGAGCAATTTATCTTTGAGAAAGACATCCATAACATCCTTGAAGAATACAATTCAAAATACAACCTTAGACAATATTACAAATAAATTAATTTAGATTCTCATGAATAGTGATGATATGATTGAGGTTGTGACATTTCAAAGGCAAAAATTTGTGACCCTTCGAATAGGAAAGACTATGACCCTTTTATAATGAAGAGCAATGACCATGCCTAGCATAGATGTGCCCAACTAGACATGTTGGCGCTAACTGTTTGGCCCCACAAAGAACAAAAAAAGTAGCCTACCTTGCAACTTTACACTACATGCACTTGACAGTTCTTGGAGCATCAGGAAAACTTCCACTATAGGAAAATGCCTTAGAGATATTAAAAACTTTGAGAGGTTATTGTAGAGGGGCCCTACGTGATCTCGTAACTTTAGACAAATTGTTTCTAAGTAACATGGTTTTCAATTAATATCTCCTCAAATATTTCTGCTTTTTCACTTTGGTCTCTTAAGAGACTTTGTTGATACAATGTAGCTCAGACTGTTTCAGTGTGTTTGAGTGTGAAAAAGGACCTTTCCTAGCAGAAACCCACCAATCTAGACATGTTGGAACTATTGGTTTGGTTGCACAAGGAGCAGAATGAAAGTTACACCCCTTTGCAACTTTACACTGCATGCATCTGACTCATTTTCCATCAACTAAAAACTAGACACCACGGGCAAACATCTCAGAGATATAAAAAACCAAGAGAGGTTATTATAGAGGGGCCCTACATGATACCATAGCCTTAGATGGAATTTTTCTCAGTGACACAATTTTCGAGTAACAACTCATCAAAGATTGCTACCTTTTTGCACTTTGGACTCTTAAGGGATATCGTTGGTATAATGTAGCTTGGACTGCTTTGGCATGGTTGGGTACGAAACAAGACCATGCCTAGCCTAAACGTACCCATCCAAATATGTTGGAATTATTGGTTTGGTTGCATGAGGATCATAATGAAAGTTACAACCCTTTGCAACTTTACACTGCATGCATTTGACACTTTTTCCATCAACTAAAAACTGGACAACATGGGCAAACACCTCAGAGATATCAAAAATTGCTCGAGAGGTTATTGTAGAGGAGTCCTACATGATCTCATAGCCTTAGATAGATTGTTTCTAAGTAACACAATTTTCTGATTGATAGCTCCTCAAAGATTGTTGCTCTTTGCACTTTGGTCTCTTAAGAGACTTTGCCAATACAATGTAGCTCAGACTATTTCAGTGTGTTTGGGTGTGAAACAAGACCTTTCCTTGCATAAACCCACCAATTTGAACATGTTGGAATTGTTGGTTTGGTTGCATGAGGATAAAAACTAAAGCTACACCCCTCTCCAACTTTACATTGCATGCATTTGACATGTTTTCCATCAATTGAAAACTAAACACTATGGGAAAACGCCTCAAATATATAAAAAATAAAGGCTTTTGTAACGTGACCCTGTAGCCTCAAAAAAATGTTTCTAAAAGACACGATTTTTGAGTACCAACTCGTCAAATATTATTGCCTTTTTGCAATTTGGACTCTTAAGGGATATTGCCGGTACAATGTAGCTCAGATTATTTTGGCATGTTTGGGTGTGAAACAAGACCATTCCTAGCCTAAATGTACCTATTTGGATGTGTTGGAACTATCATTTTAGTTTGTTGGTTGTTTTTACAATGAACCAATCAGGTCTCAATAGGTACCTATGAGTTTGCTAGGCTCAATTATCGAATATCTGCTAGACAAGTGGCCAACTAACGAGATATTGCACTGATGGATTTATCTCCTACACTTCGGGCTCTGCAAAACCCGTGAGGGTGATCCCACAATGTGTATTACACTATTATTTCAGACAATTCCCATGCACACTGTATGTTTAAGCAAATATATTCTCATCCATAGCTAATAAGCTGAAATTATCCAAGAAGTTAGCAATTCCTTGAATGAATCTTCCAGCTTAAGTCGAGAATATAAAACAACACAAAATACAACAAATTCAAGATAGAGCAATGATTAGCCATGAGAAATATTTAAATGAGTCAAGATCAATGCCATTATCTATGGGCTAGGAGTCTAAGCAAATTGAAATATAAGGTTTATTTAATTTTGAATACTCATGATCTAAACGATATTACTTTGCAATTCACAAGTCTGTAACCAAAATCTACAGATTGCTTATCAAATACAATGACCCTGCACATGAATTCATGATTTGATTCAAGCATTTTAACTCATTCCATAAATGGGAGCTAAAACCAAAACACATATCAAGTCATAAACGATGACAATTAATGAAATGATCTATGATCAATATTTTCATTAATAATTCAAATACAAAACTAGAATGGAGAGACTATAGACTCAAAAAATATCCATTATCCTTCATAAATATTCAGAAACCATACATTTGACAAAATTTTCTACCTAGACTTAAAGCATTAGATAAGGACTCAACATGTTCACTCTGTATTTTCAATTTTCGTACTTCAACTCTAGAATTTAACAAAAGATCCCGCACAAATGGCCCTGAATTCCCTTTTATAGAATAAGGGAGCAAAACCAAGCTTCAAGCCAAGTGTACACATGTCACATTCTAATTGGATTGCTAGAAGACATATTCCCTAATTCAATTATATTTACATTAATCAAAATGGAGGGAATTCACATGAGACAAAGATCATTTACATTCATTATAAGGAGCAACTTTGCCTTCCAAAAAGCACATGTTAAAAAGGATAAACTTCTTCATAGCAACATGTCCATTTCATCAAACAAGATGACAAAATGATGTGGATCAAAAGGTGAGCTAGCCTCTCAGTCAACATTCCACATCATCAACAACTAATACTTTCATGTGAAACATATGTTTTATACATTGTAACTTCTAATGCCAGACCTGTACAATACTTGACCCGATATATGTTTCACATCTTTATTCACAAACCAAACTTGCCAACATATACCCTTCCCCATTCTTCATATTCCTCATCAGACAACCATTTGAAGTCAATAACTTTATCCAGGGTCTTCCTGTATGGGGAGTACTTGGTTACTACTGCATTGGATTCTCTGTCAAAATCCTCCATAAAACTAACAAGAAATGTTAACCTCTCCAAAGTGTCATTAAAGACATCAATATTAACTTCTTTGCAAATTTTATTCACCCAGAAATCAATAACCTCATTAATTTCCTTTTTCCACACTTGCAATGGTTTCAATTAATAATTAGCAATCTCAATGTTCAGTAGTGGTGACAAGTCAGTCAGATCATATTAAGCTATCAATTCTCTTATCTTCTGCTCCAGTGGGGCTATGTACCCTTGAAAATTTTTCTCACTTAACTCACATACAAAATCATAAATTGGAAGCACATGAGGGTACTTATCTTCATGCTGGTCAACTCCCACTAATATTAACTTTAATCTCTTAGCTCTTGGGACCCACTTATTCAAGATTGGCATGGCCAACTCTTTATCTCTTTGGGACAATCTCATTGCTTGCACCATCAGGGCATAGTTGTCATGCACACTATTAAGTCTAGCCTGAATCTTCTCATTAAGATGCTTCAAGACAGTGTGGACAACTTTTGATACATGTTCATACATTGTGTCCTGAGCTTTCTCCAACAATTTCTTGTATGTTTCAACTTGTAAAATTAGTTGCTCTCTGTTGGATGAACTAGAGCCTGGTCTACTCGATTCTTCCACTGAGAGTGATCCCTGTCCCAAACTGTATGGTACCATCGCTAAGGCTTGATTAGGAGGTGAATGCTAGGAGGATACAATTGGAGATGTTGGAACTGGGTGGCTTGAGCTGGGCTGACCCTGTCCTCCTTGCACTTCTCCTCTTTATTTATAAATTTCCAATTCACTTTCTAATACAACCACCTTCTGTTGGTTGTTATCATAATCATTGAGGAGTTCTCTATATTTAGTTATGAGGTTATCTCTCTCCAGGGTGAAACCTTCCATAGTTGCTTGAGTAAACCTAGCAACATTGACAACCATATCTACTGCCTCCAAAGATGGGGTGTCAACAAATCTCTTCACAAGCAATTGTCCACTAAAATATGATGGCTCTACCAAAGTTGGTTTCCTAGATCTCACAGATAGCGACCATATTGCCAATGCATCCCAATCCTTACGGAATGCTGAACCTCGAAGTTCCATTTCTATCTCTTCTTCTATTTGCACCAGAGGCATTTTAGCCCTTCTTATAGCATCTAAGACAATAGCATCAGAAATACTCCATTATGGCAGCAACAGTTTACCACACTTTTTAACAAGCTCTCTGCCCTCCTAGGCATTAATCTTTTGGAACTTATTCTTCATAATGCTTCTTACATTTGCTTGAATGACATTGTTAGGCAATTCAAGATGTAAGATCCTTTCAATAGCCACCTTTTCTGCATATTTTGCAGCTTTGGATCTCCACCAGAAATCCTGGAATGCAGAAGTTTCAATGAAGGAATCATCTTCCATAAACTCCTTGCAGGCTTCTACTCTCAGATCATCTATAGTGTTTAGTCGACTGATGTAAAGCTTTCCCAATCTGAGACTACTCTGTCCTGAACTTGAGGCAATTTCCCCTTCATGAGGAGGCATTCCTATCTGCATTTCTTCATGAGTGATGTAGATATCATCTTCATCTGTGTTAGAGTATTCAACCACTCCTCTTGTCTCAATTTTTTGCTTCTTTAGAGGTGGTTGCTCAGGAGGAGCAGGACTTCTAGGGGGTGAGTTAAGATCAATTACAGGAAAAGGATCCTGTGTAGGAGGGGGTGGTGCTACACTCTTAGGAGGATTTTCTTTTGGCCCTTCAGAAGTGATAGGGGTTGTCAAGCTTCTTTCTTCCTCCGTTGCTTTCCTTCTCCTAGAGTAAATTCTTAATTGCTTGGGTGGCTGATATGTAGGTTTTTCTTCCATTGTCACTTCAACACCTTCTTCAACAACCCTTGCTTTTCCTTTGTTTGTGAACTCCTGTTGTTCCCTCAACATACCAACAACATTCTCAAAATTGTCGATGACATGCATAGCTTTGTTAAATTCACCAGATATGTTTGGCAGAGAATCATATTAAGGATTATTTTCCCGTTTTGCTTCTACCATCTTCCTATAAGTGAGGTATTTAACTTTCCTTTCATCTTGTTCTTCAAAGCTAAAAACATTCCTAATGACATCCTCAAGGTAATAAAAAACATGCACAAAATTACCCATTTTCTTATCTGCTTTGAGTTTATTGGTGAAGCCTTCAGGATCATGATTCCTCAGGCGCATAGTCATAAATTTATAAGGAGCCAACAGATGTACTATTTGATTCCATGCCCCTTTTCTTAAAATGTAATCTGCAAACGCTGTCCATTCCAGAAAGAATGACCCCTTCCTTGCTGATTCAGGTAAATGTGCTACCTGTGAAGCTCCTAACCGCCTCATGATTTCCAGGAATCCTATTCTCAAAGGCACATCTCTTGGCAAGACATATGGGTCTAAACCATTACCATACACTCTAAAAATGGTCTTGTCAAGATATAAAATTAGATCTCCTCAGTTATGACTCAAATTCAAGTCTGGCCTCATCTCCTTGGGTCTCAAGAACTCATGAATTTCTCTGGGAATTCTAGGTGGTTCATATATCAAAGACCTCATTATTCTGGATGTGAAAGCATTTTGAAACATTACAAAATTATACTTCTTATCATCTCTATCCAGAATTCAAGTCCAGCATTGGACAGGCAAGTCAACACCTTCCCTTTTCCTTTCCAAAGTGATATCCTTCTCGAAAACCCTTTGTTCTTTATGCAAAAACATGTGCATTAACAATGAGTACCACTAGAACTTTGCCCATTTTTTCCCCTCTTTTAGCTCAACTAAGCCCTTGTGGATGTGTTCTGCTAGATAAGTACCATAGTCATAGATAATGCTATATGGTGGGTGTTGTAAATGTGTGGCCAAATAGTTGTACTCCTTCTACAATGTGTTAGGTGGATTGGTGCCAATGATTTGGTACAAAGAGTACACAATATTTCTGAAATAGCTAGTGAAATAGCTCATTGGAAAAGGTTCGAGCTCCTTGTCATCAATCTTAATTTGCCTTTGTGCTTCCCAGTACCAATCATTGCAGTGTGCAGAGGCAACATCCTTTTTCTGATGAACACCTTAGTATTGTTGTGCTCATTTCTAATATTATCCATATCTAAAGGGACCATATCTTGACTCCATTCGTGCAAGTTAAAGACTTCTTCAATTTCCTCTCTAGTTATTCTTACCATAACCACCCCATCAAATGCTCTGACCACCCTAGAAACCAGGTCATACTTTGAGGCGATATCCTTCAAGAGATCTATATCCATGTACACATTGGGAACAATCAAATTCCCCATATCCAACCTCCAAGGATTACTGAGAGGAGCTCCTAGGTTACTATTCCCAAACCAGTGTTGAAACAATTGCTACCCGGTGTAAGCTACTGTTGATGATGTTTTCTGCACAACAACAACTCAGACAAAATATAATATCCTATCTCTCTTGAAAGGTAAATCTCTATCAACAAGCCTCAAGAGATAACCCCAAGGTCTCTAATGTTAGGTCTTGACAATGCATAAACAACTCAGTGATAATGTGAAAATGCTGGTAATCACAAGGGGCCTTACAAATGAACAATGTTGGAAGCATACTTTCATTAGATGCAACAATATGGCGATGCTTTCAGTCCTAAAATTAACCCAGATTCAAAATAAACAGCAAAAGAGATATAGGTTAAGAGAGATTTCTAAGACTAAGACCTAAGATCAATCACAACAATGATGAATGTTGCAGATGGATAGATCCCCAATGAAACCAATCTCTGTTTGATCAAGGACAAGCCTACAACTCCACAAAAATGGTGCAATCTTCTAAGGAAACTGAATATTTTCAAACTTTGAACATTCATTCACATACCCAATAACTGGCGCAATGTAAACAAGCATCCACAGTTGAACTTAGCACAAAATAAGGCCCAGACTAACTTTGCACAACAAATTACAATCAACAAATTGCTAAAAGTATGGACCGGAGATCGATCAACATCATTAACATTTTACCATTATTGCAAAAGAACTGAAATCTAACATCTAACATTGAGAATTGAGAACAAGAAACCATAAACTGTCAAAGTGTAACACAAAGCTTGCCAAATCAACAATCCAATTGCATTAACTTTTCCAGCATTACATAACAATTTCCAGTCTCTCCTCTCTCCTACAACTACTATCTTGCATAATCTAACTCCTAACTTAGCCAATTCTGGCTTCTAATCAGCTCTTCTAACCTAGTCTTACCCCCTTACAAATGAGAAGGCACTGGCCTTTTATAGAAAATTACATTTTGAATCAATGGCCAAGATTTAATTCATCCAATGGCTGCAATTGCACTTCTAGAAGCATCAAGCTGTTACATTTAATTTGGGAGGCTCATGGTACATCATCATCCAATTGCATAAAAGCAGTTACATCATGGAACAATGAGAAAACAATATTATACCAGCTTGTCATTAATGAAAATTTTGATTGGATGATAAAATCAGCTTCACATGTCTTCCAGAAACTCCTAGCTGTAGACAGTTTGGGCACGGATTCATATGCAAGCCCCACTTTTAAAATTTGAATTGAACTCTTCCATATTTCTCTTGTGGCACTAATCCATATGCAACTTCCCCTTTTAATATTTATTTAATCTTGAATAAAATAGATATCATCATTAGTAGCTCACATGTTAAAAAAAAATCCAATCCAAATTAAACTTGAATTAAATTTTGGCCTTTTAAAAAAACTTACATTTTTTATTGGGAACTTTCCATTTTCATAAATTTTTCCATTTTGGGAATTTTTAATTTTCAAAATTTTTATCCATCTCAAGAATTCCATTTTTGGGAACACTTTAAAATTTCAAGAAAAAAATTTCCATTTAAAAAAATAAAAATCATTTTTGAATTTTTTTCCACTTTTGGAAATTTTCGGTTTTGAGGAATTTTTGGGATTTTGAGGGGTAAAGGAATTTTCGGAAAAATCTTGACGGAACGGATTTTCCCGAATTTCCTGTAGGGTCAAAATCCCCTAAACCTCATAACTTTTTTTCTAGAAGGAATTTTCAAAAAGTTCAAAAAGCAACCCTGCCTAAATTTTTGTCCTCTATCCACAGGTGCAAATTTTTTTTACATATAACATTGAAAATTCACTTCAAAATCCCCAATTTTGAATTCCAACACTTGCAAATTTCTCCTAGAGCCTCAAAATATTGTCCTCATCAAACCTAGTCTAGAATTAATCCCAAAATAACCTCCCAAGAAGAGCAAAACCAAAATTTGACCAAGCTAAGAGGCAGAGATGCAAAAAAAAAGAGAGGGTCCCTGCCTCCGGTGGGACGTGTGTGCGAAAATTGCACAACAAGTACTTCGACATCCTTTATGAAGCAAGCTTTACCCATCACTCCTTCCTTCACAGTAGGGCCCTGAAATAATACCTTTCCCTCTAGTTTCTTGTTCGTAGACGAGGGTAGCAAGTCAATTACATCCTGATAAAGGGTTCTGGAATGGGTTGAAGAGGAGGCACCTTGAACTTTGGGAGCCATGGTTTTATGCATACTGGGGTTCTAACGAAGAATTTTCAACTATTTAACCTCTGAGTTGCAGCCTATGACCTAGGGCAAGTGCTAATTCCAGACAATTTATAGGACCACAACTTTTAAAAGACAAAAATAACCCTAACTCAAAGCAATGAAAGCAAAACGATAAAACACACTCGTCCAAAAATAGATTGAAAGCAAGCCCTAATTCATAAAACTAAAAAAAGCATAAAATTACGTTTGTCGTACTTACTACTTTTAGCTGCAATAAACCCTAATGCCAGTTGGGATGACTCATGTGAATCACTTCTCTCAATTCTTCGTATTGCTTTAGACACATCCTCGAATCCTAAATAAGCAAGAATTGGCCTTATAGATTTTTTTTGAAAGGAATTGAATAAGTTTACGGGTCACATCCGCCATTACTGCCCACTCGCGCGAAGCAAAACAATTGCAACAGGCATACTTTGGAACTTTGAATGTATGTCGTTGATCTACGGTTGAGCTGGACATCTCGAACGAATTAGATTGAGTCAATAACATTTGAATTTATATTGTTGCTCCAACTCGGATGAATGACCAATAGGAACGTGCTGACTGGATCTTCCTTATGTACTTGTGGGCTCCACCCACTAGTAGTCATAGGGTGCACGTGGCAGCCTCTCACGGGTCTCACTGCTTTTAAAGATTTTGCATCTTACCTCTGCGAGCTAGAGGGGAATGGTGGCGATCATCTTTCCTCATTCAATCAACACCATTAATCTCAAAACTTCGGCTGTCGAGATGGAACACAATGGCTGGGCCCACATACACGTGACAGCATTTCACTGACCTCATAGCCATTAAATTGTCGTCACTTAAGACGGGCGAGCCAGAGAGGAATGGTCCAGATTAAATCCCAAGATCTGGCGGTGTCTCAACTTGCACATGCAACAAGGTTTATTCATAGAAGAGGGCCTTAACTAGGCCGACGAGAATTTACCCTCAGGAATCGATGACTTAAATGTAAGTCACAATGATAAAATATTAAAATTGTATTTAGGAAAAATCATGATGGATTGCAACCTTGAAATGACTGACTGACCATAGCAGAGGGGTTGGTAAGGAATGTATAACCATAGCTTAAAATAAATCTTACATCACTGACAACTAGGAGAACGAGTCAACATAAAATTAGAATGTTCAAGGATCAAACATGGATCAATTGTAGACAAGATTTAGCTAAGCAAAACCTTGAACCCTACCAATGGGGAACATGTGACATGTTAATATCAAGCACAAAAAGTCTCAAAATGTCAAGAATTTTAAGGGCTCTACCAAGTCGCACAAGGAGCAGAATGAAAGTTACACCCCTTTGCAACTTTACATTACATGCATTTGACACTTGTTCCATCAACTGAAAATTGGACACCATAGACAAACACCTCAAAGATATCAAAAAATGGGAGAGGTAATTTTAGAGGGGCCCTATGTGATCTTGTAACCTCAGACAAATTGTTTCTAATTGACATGGTTTTCGAGTAATAGATCCTCAAAGATTGTTGTTTTTTGCACTTTGGTCTCTTAAGAGACTGTAGACACATAAAAATGACCTAGACCTACAAACCACATTCTTCTATGTCAAACATCTTCTTAACATAATTAAAATATTTAATTATGTCCTACAGTCCAATTTCAACTATTAATTAAATAATTCTCAATTATTTAATTAATTCATGTCTTTTATTCCTCTTGGCTATTTAAATAAATAAATTATATTTTATTTAAATACGTCGCTAATGTCTTATGTCCCTCTATAATTAAATAAATTCTTAAATTTATTTAACTATCACTTGTCCACTATTTCTTCTCGGTTATTTAAATAAATAAACTTTATTTATTTATTTAAATACGTCATTAATTTCTTATGTCCTCTTATAATTAAATAAATTTCTATAATTTATTTAATTATTATCCACTTTGGCTTTTTCTAATTTATGTCTTTTTGTAATTAAATAAATCTCTTTGATTTGTTTAATCATTATCCACATTGGCTTTTTCTAATTTCAAATAAAGACATTTATTTAAAATTGTCCACTTTCTAATTTTCTCTCCATGTAAATAATTAGAAATTAATTATTTACTGTCACATGGCCCCACTTTTGAATTAAATTAATTTTTAATTCAAAATGTCAACTTTCCTCTATAAATCAAATAATTTCTATTATTATTTATTTTCCAGCTTTTTCTTTTTCCGTGCCATTCTTATCTCCTTGTCACATACAATCTTGTCCCTTGATTTGATTTTAAAAAAATCAAATCTTGACCACTCATTTCAAATTTCAACCTAATGTTTCCCTAACCCTAATTGTGGGTTGTCACATTCAATTTTAACCATTGATCTTAGGGCATTTCTCATCTTTCAATCTTGTCCATTCATCCAAAATTGACTTTTCTATAAAAAGGCAATTTTAGTCTCATTTGTCATCTCTCATCTCTTAGTTTTTTGGCATCTACATCTCTTATGCTCTTGACTTCATACATTTTGGCATTTTGGCATTTTAGGCATACTTTAGGCTTGCCTACTAGTTGCATAGTTGCATAGTGTAGCATTTTGTGATCAAATCTTTCAACATTTGCTTAGGTCTTGGCATAGTCATAGGTTGGTCACACAAAATTTGAGGGAAAACTACATATTGTAGCAAATAGAGAAGGTGCAATGGAGGTCAATCATGGAGGTTGAAGACACTAGGTGATATCTTTTTTTGTTTTCATGTTATTTCCTCCTTTGTACTTCATTGATTACTTTGGGTTTTTATTTATTTATGCACTAATCTGCTAACCTAAATATTTCCCATAGTTACATTGGTGAACCCAACGTGAAACACATCTTTTTTGTAGATTTCCATATGACCTTTTAGCATTTTTGCAGGTACAAGTATGGCGAGCCACATTTGCAGATTCCAGAATTGCAATTGTTGTGTCGCAACGCATTCGGCCATTAGAATGACACATACGCAGAGTTAAGCCACATTTTCTATACCTAGAAACGCATTTGGTTTGATTTGACGCATGAGCCAACCTGAACGACGCATTTGCAGGCCGAGATGCATCTGCTACGCAGATTCCTGATTCTGCCCTGCAACGCATTTTCTTTGTAGAACGATGCAATCACTTGGTATAATTTTGTTTTCAGATTTTACAATTTTTTTTTAGATTTCTCCTTTTCATTTATTAGCTTAGGGGTTTTTGGGTTACTAATGTTCTGTTGGCAGCATGTGGTGAGGAGTCTAACCTTGTTTTGTTGATTTTTTATTTCATTTTCAAATTCCTTAAGGCAAACAATCAACAAACAACAAATTGCATTCACATTCATATGGTTAAAATTTACATGCATTCTCATGTCATGGGCTTAAAATGAACACAATCATGTATTGAAACTCATATTCTTAAAATGAACATACATTCTCACGTCATGGGTTTAAAATAAATTGTCTTTCACACTTCAAGTTAAAGGTTTAAAAAGAAAAAAGTTTCTTAAGTGCCTTCCTCACATTATAACTCTGGTAACTAAAATTCACAAGTGTCTCCAATTTTGTGTCACCTCAATTCAATAATAGAAGTATCCTCTCCCCTTGCACACTTGTGCGATCCTGGGTGCAAGAGAAACTATTATTGACTCTAGGAATTGAGCCTTCCTTGGTGGAAAAAAGTACTCACCCCAAGGCAACTCAAACCGACAATGCTCTTTAGTCGAGCTACCCCCGACCGGTATACAAATGTGAATCCTAACGGAAAACTTAGGATTACGAGTGCGGATGTGTCACATAGAGAAGTGAACTCCCCAAAACCCTGTTGAGCATAACCTCTTCAGGCTAGAGTTCCTCCTTATCGGAACTAATCTTGCCCCATGTGTGGCCACTCGAATGGGGGTCCCAAACTAAAAACCTTGGTGTAGTTTCCAAAAACCCATTTATTCGCTGGTGCAGTAACAGTCGTTGCCAAGGCATCCACATTCTCACAGTTCTTAGTAGAGGTGAAAATCCTGCCATGGGAGATTTATGGGGGCTTGAAGCTTGGTTGACTCGAGAAGTGAGTGCAATGTAAGGGGGAGCCTGTGTGGCCAAGCTTTTAAATCACCTGCTAAGAATAAGTGTGGCTGGGGAAACCCATGTGGAATCCAATGGATATAGTCTTTGCCTAACCTAGAATTGTGCTTATCTTCATTGTGCATGATTTTCAAACATTCAAAAAAACAAAACATTGTGTTTTCCAAGTATTTTTTGAGACATTGAACAAATAAACACCTTTTGTAGACCTAGAAACATTCATTCAAACTAAAACAAGCCAAAAATATGTCAAAATTTGCAAGACAACCAAACTTTTTTTCCATTCTACAATGCATCTGAGACATTTTGCAACGTATTTGACTTGCTGCATCACATTTGCCAAATTGTAAAACACATCTGACTGTATTGCACCACATTTGTTGTCCAGAATATCAACTTTGACCTTTTGAAATGCGTTCGCTATCCTAAACCAAGCATTTGACTACTCTGCAATGGAATCATTGTCCAAAGCAATGCAAATGACATCCTAAACTACATATGCTTGCTAAAACTACACATTTGCTTAAACTACGATGCAATTGAATTTCTGCAACGCATTCGTCACCTCTTGCGACGCACCTGCCTATCATCAGAAAATGACTATCGAGTTCTCAAGACTGAACATTGATAAACTATTGCAACACATCTGCATTTCTGAGACGCAATTGCTACTTTAAATGACACATCTACTTAAATTGTGACACAATTGACATTCTGCAATGCATCTGCATTCTTGCAATGCAATTTCCTGTCATTTTGAAAAATCACATTCACTGTCCAAGTTCAACTTTAAACATTTTTCCTTAGTGGTCTATGTCCAAAATCAGACAAACAACCTACTTTGGGCTTGAGTCATACCTTTGCATTGTCATTCTCTAGGCTTCACTATCATGTCTTCCATTGACCTTGATTTTTTTGCTAGTCAAGTTGAATATGAATTGCTTTGTAATAGACAATACCAACAAGCCTTGGACTTCAAAAGAAAATTCCTCCAATCCAAAAACCAATGCCTTTCCTACCAACAATCCATAAGACTTAGTCCTCCATCCATCTACCCTCACTACCAAGAGTCACTTAACGCAAGCCATGCCATCAATCCACAACAAATGTCCACTTATTGTCCTTATCCTAACCTTGAAAAGGGAAGCCAACCATCCATCAATTCCTTCCAATCCTCCATGTCTTATCTTAGTCCTTCACCTACTAATCCCGTCCAAGTCTCCACGTCTTATCCTAGTCAACCATCCTCTAACCCATGTCAAGTCTCGGTGTCTTATTCTAGTCCACTATTAACCAATCCAATCCAAATGTCCTATGCTAGTCCCTCATTCATTAATCCCGTCCAAATCTCCACATCCTATCCTAGTCCTTCATTCACTATTCCTTTCCAAGTCACCCCGTCCCAACATACATTTAGTCATGCAAATTCTATCCTTGTCCAAAGTCACATTCCATTGCCTAGATTTGAGGATACATGTCAAGATGAAAACCCAAGGCATGACATCATAACTTTACCCTCACGTCAAGATCAAAGTAGTCTATCCCATGACCCCATCCTTAAATCCATTCAAGAAGTCCTTCTAGACAATAATAGCATCCAAAATACACCCATCAAAGATTAAATTCCCAATCATGTCGTCCAAGACAATCCCCTCTTCGACCAAGACACTACCATTGACCAAGAAGTCCAAAGTGATCCCCTCCTTGACCTTTATGCTATTCATGACGAAGACCCTATCCAAGTTTTGAATATCGACACTTTCCTCCATGAGACACATAGATGAACTCTCTCCAAAACAAGAGTCTTCCACTCTAGACATATTTGCAAATGATCAAGCTATAGCTGAATTCACTGGACTCTATGAAACTGACCATAAAGACAGTTTCGACATCGACTTGACAACACCAATAGAATCATATGTATCTAACATGTCACAAAATCAAACCAAGGATATCAATCAAAACGCTATCCAACATGTCAATGAAGCTAAGACATCCTATCAACTAGGATCATCCATTTTTATCAGAGTAGGCTTTCTCGCAAAGGAGAATATTCCAAGTAACAACCTCCACATACACAATGATAGGTTTGCATCTTGCTTCAAAAATGACAAATACCCCATCGCAAACAAAATCTATCAAAGCATGTAGTATCAAGGCAAGGGACTAGGCATACATGAACAAGGAATTCTAAAACCAATACAGCTTTAGGCGAATTATAGACATCAAGGTCTTGGCTATTCCTCAGTTAGAAAATCAAATGATGTTAGTGGTACCTCTTCGATATTGGGGGAAACTTTATCTAATACAAACGTCAAAATAGAGGCCATGAGTAATCCTTATCATAAGGTTGTTGCCAACACTCCTTCCATCCACACCATGAACCATCATCCCAATAAACCTTCCATTTGGAACCAACAAAAACAAAAGTCTTACAAATCAAAAGCTCAAAATCAAATGTCAAAGGCCATTGAATCAAACAAAAAGACAAGTGGACAAATAAAATTAAAATGGATCCCAAAGAAAAACAGATCAAACAAAGAAAATATGTCAAATCCAAAATTCAATCAAAATGTGGAGCCACAAGAAAAGAGGACTCCTACATATAATAAATGTCCACCTCCTTCAAAATGGTCATCAAGCAAGGCATATAAAAGTGTTGGTTCCAAACACCATCCCAATCAAAATTCCAAACTCCGTCATCCAACAACCCAAATTTGGAAAATAAAAAGTGATTCATTCAAACGTCCAAACAATCCTTCCACATCTACCACCAAAAGTCATAATCCTACATCTCGCTTAAAGTCCAAAAACCCACATCGCAAATCCATCGCATAATGGTAGCAAATCTTTATTATAAGGACTCTCATGGGACTCTATCGCGAAGTACATATTTTGGTAAGGCCAACTCTAGTATCAAAAAGGACCACAATGACATCAATTAATTGTATGTAAGTGCTACGACCCTGATAAGGAAACTACTTCAAAAGGGTCATTATTGGCACATCATGGCACCAGTCTCTACGTCAACACTGTCAACGACATCAAAATAATCAGTGGGCATAAAAAAAAAGAGAAATCCCTTCATCTAACGGTGAAAACCTGACAAACAAACATCCTGGATAAGTACCATGATGAAAACTTGGCAAATAGGCATCATGTGTAAAATAAATTGTCTATATAGAATTTTACACTTGGGGGAAAGCCATCTCATTTCCCAGACCTTCCTCATGACATTGACATCCATATCATTCATGTCCTTTTTCCTGCCTACCTTGATCTTGACAATGACTAGAATACAAATATAAATCATGCTTTGGAAAAACTCTTCACATGTCTATCCTTTGGTCATACACTACTCATGAAATGTTATGTCATTACTATCGTAACCTCATTATCCCTATACGACATAGTCCTTGAAAATCATGTGACAATTCCTTTAGTCCCATGTCTCCTATATTTTACCAAGGCCACCTATCATTCTTTCATGTCCACCACCTATCTTTGCTTTCCCTTGTCAACGGTCTAAGGATACACCATCACCCCTTTCATTCCTAAAAAGATATCATTCCAAACGCAACTAGCCTAATCCACACAATCTTCCCATGCCAACCATGTCAAACAACATCATCGTCATCGTCATCACTTGTCGATTGGTATTCAACTTGACTAAGGGCACAATCATGTTGATCATTGGCATCATTTACATGCATTTGTCACGATCTTCAAAATATGTCAAAAATACAAAAATCAAAATATGTCAAAAATACAAAAAAATCAAAATATGTCAAAAATACAAAAAAATCACAATAGTCAAAAACACAAAAAAATCAAAACATTTCAAAAATCCAAAAAAATTAAAATATGTCAAAACACAAAAACATCCAAATAAATGTCAAAATCTCAAAAATAGAGTCAAATTTCATCATGTCAGTCTTATCAGTCTTTGTCATTGTCAAACTACGTTGCCTCTGCGACTAAAACGTAGGTAAGGCCATCTGTCGATGTGCCCCCGAGGCTCCCTAGGTCAGTCTTTAGCATTCATCGCATAAGTCCAACAATGTCAGTCCCGTCAAACATAGTTGCATCGGTCAAACAAGTCAAATATAGTCAAACTCAAACACAAGTTGGTCATTTCAAATGTCAACATTTGAATTGTGAACCACAATCAGACAACATAGTTCAGTTAATCATCTAGTCAAAATCAATCAAATTGCCAAAACAATGTCCATTTCATCATTTTATGGTCTCCTCCAAGATGTGTCCTTCTTGGACTGGGACTTCGTCAAAATGTCATTTGCCTTTTTAGGATGTGTCCTTCCTGACGATAGGCACCGTCAAAATCGTCAAAATTGTCAAACTGTCAAATTTTCCAACTATCAAGGAATCCACCTTTGACAAACATTGGCAAACACAATTAAATGGCTGTTGATTTCTTTGGTCTATTTTTGTCTTATCCTTTGATTGTTTCATTTTTTGGTCATGTTACTAGCTACTTTGAGGATGTCCCGTGAAATATTTAGAGGTGTGATGACGTCTCATGACCTATTTTCTTTGACTGTTGTTTGTGGTTTGTCTTGACAAAATGACCAGGGCAACTTAGCCCTTAGTCTGCAACTGTCTTTGAGTTAGGATATTCATTGTCTGCGACTAGTTTGTCTTTGAGTTAGGATATTCCTTGTCTGCGACTGTCTGCTTTGCAAGTGGATGACCTTGCACACCTTGGTCTATGTCATACCCTAGTGTTTGTTGTCCATTTGTGTCATTTTACTGCCCAATGATGATTCGAGCAACATCTGTTAGTCCTTTGGAAAATATTGAAGGTTTCTTTCCCTTCCCACCCTTCTTTCTTATCCCCTCTAACATTTCTTCTAGTCTGCATCTTCATTAACACTATCCTCATGTCCTTCATCTCCTAGTCTTCTCTTTTATTTCGAGAGAACACTCATGTTCTTGGAACTCGTCTGTCCTCTCGAGGGGGCATACCGCTACCCTCCTCATCATTCTTCCTATTTCTCCTCGCCAGTCTTCCTATTTTGCACTAGGGCATATTTTTGACTTGTTTTCTTTGACACAATGTGATAAACCGCATTATGACAAAGAGAGGCAAAATGTAAACACATAAAAATGGCCTAGACCCACAAACCACATTCTTCTATGTCAAACATCTTCTTAACATAATTAAAATATTTAATTATGTCCTATAGTCCAATTTCAACTATTAATTAAATAATTCTCAATTATTTAATTAATTCATGTCTTTTATTCCTCTTGGCTATTTAAATAAATAAATTATATTTTATTTAAATACGTCGCTAATGTCTTATGTCCCTCTATAATTAAATAAATTCTTAAATTTATTTAATTATCACTTATCCACTATTTCTTCTTAATTATTTAAATAAATAAACTTTATTTATTTATTTAAATGCGTCATTAATTTCTTATGTCCTGTTATAATTAAATAAATTTTTATAATTTATTTAATTATTATCCACTATGGATTTTTCTAATTTATGTCTTTCTGTAATTAAATAAATCTCTTTGATTTGTTTAATCATTATCCACATTGGCTTTTTCTAATTTCAAATAAAGACATTTATTTAAAATTGTCCACTTTCTAATTTTCTCTCCAAGTAAATAATTAGAAATTAATTATTTACTGTCACATGGCCCCACTTTTGAATTAAATTAATTTTTAATTCAAAATGTCAACTTTCCTCCATAAATCAAATAATTTCTATTATTATTTGATTTTCTAGCTCTTTCTTTTTCTTTGTCATTCTTATCTCCTTGTCACATGCAATCTTGTCCCTTGATTTGATTTTTTAAAAATCAAATCTTGACCACTCATTTCAAATTTCAACCTAATGTTTCCCTAACCCTAATTGTGGGTTGTCACATTCAATTTTAACCATTGATCTTAGGGAATTTCTCATCTTTCAATCTTGTCCATTCATCCAAAATTGGCTTTTCTATAAAAAGGGAATTTTAGTCTCATTTGTCATCTCTCATCTCTTAGTCTTTTGGCATCTACATCTCTTATGCTCTTGACTTCATACATTTTGGAATTTTGGCATTTTGGGCATACTTTAGGCTTGCTTACTAGTTGCATAGTTGCATAGTGTAGCATTTTGTGATCAAATCTTTCAACATTTGCTTAGGTCTTGGCATAGTCATAGGTTTCTCACACAAAATTTGAGGGCAAACTACATATTGCAACAAATAGAGAAGGGGAAATGGAGGTCAATCATGGAGGTTGAAGACACTAGGTGATACCTTTATTTGTTTTCATATTATTTCCTCCTTTGTATTTCATTGATTACTTTGGGTTTTTATTTATTTATGCACTAATCTGCTAACCTAAATATTTCTCATAGTTACAGAGACTTCACCAGTACAATGTAGCTCAAAATGTTTCGGCATGTTTGGGTGCAAAAAATGACCTTTCTTAGCATAAACCCACCAATCTAGAAATGTTGGAACTAAGGGTTTGGTCACACAAGGAGCAAAATGAAATTTACACACCTTTACAACTTTACACTGCATACATCTGACCCATTTTCCATCAACTAAAAATTGGACACCACAGGAAAACACCTTAGAGATATCAAAAACCGAGAGAGGTTATTGTAGAAGGGCCCTACATAATACTATAGCCTCAAAAAAAATATTTCTAAGTGACGATTTTTTAGTAATAGCTCATCAAATATTATTTTCTTTTTGCACTTTGGACTCTTAAAGGATATCGCCGGTACAATGTAGCTCAAATTGTTTCAACATGTTTGGGTGCGAAAAAAGATCATTCCTAGCCTAAACGTACCCATTCAGACATGTTGAAACTGTTGGTTTGGTTGCATGAGAAGTAGAATGAAAGTTACACCCCTTTGCAACTTTACACTACATGCATTTGACACTTTTTCCATCAACTAAAAATTGGAAACCACAGATAAATGCCTCAAAAATATCAAAAAAAGAGAGAGTTTATTGTAGAGGGGCCCTACATGATCTGGTAGCCTCAGGCAGATTGTTTCTAGGTGACACGATTTCTAAGTAATAACTCCTCAAAGATTGCTTCTTTTTTGCATTTTGGTCATTTAAAGGATATCGCTGATACAATGTAACTTAGACCATTTCAACTTGTTTAGTGCAAAATAGGACCATTCCTAGCATAAACCCACCAATCTGGACGTGTTGGAACTATCGGTTTGGTTGCACAAGGAGCAAAATGAATGTTACGCCTATTTGCAACTTTACCCTACATGCATTTGACCTATTTTCCCATCAACTGAAAATTGGACACCATGGGAAAATGCCTTAGAAATATAAAAAAATGAGAGATTATTGTGATGGGCCCTACATGATCCATTAGCCTCAGATTGAATGTTTCTAAGTGACACAATTTCTAAGTAACAACTGATCAAAGATTCCTGCTTTTTTGCACTTTGGACTCTTAAAGGATATCATTGGTACAATATAGCTCAAACTATTTTGGCATGTTTTGGTGTGAAACAGGACCATGCCTAGCTTAAATGTACCCATCCAAACATGTTGGAACTATCGGTTTGGTCGCATGAGGAGCATAATGAAAGTTACACCCCTTTGCAACTTTACATTGCATGAGTTTGACACTTTTTCCATCAGCTAAAAACTAGACACCACGAGCAAACACCTTAGAGTTATCAAAAAATAAGAGAGGTTATTGTAGAGGGGCCCTACCTGATCCCATTATCTTAGATAGATTTTTTCTAAGTGACATGGTTTCTAAGTAGTAGGTTGTCAAAGATTGCTACCTTTTTGCACTTTAGACTCTTAAGGGATATTGCCAATACAATGTAGCTCAGACTGTTTCAACATGTTTGGGTGTGAAATAGGACCATGCCTAATCTAAACGTACCCATTCAAATGTGTTGGAACTATCGGTTTGGTCGCACAAGGAGTAGATCAAAATTTACACTCCTTTGCAACTTTACACTACATGCAGCTGACCCTTTTTCCATCAACTAAAAACTTGACACCACAGACAAATGCCTCAAATATATCAAAAAATGAGAGATGTCATTATAGAGGGGCCCTACGTGATCTTGTATCCTAAAAAAAAAGTTTCTAAGTGACACATTTTTCGATTAACAAGTCGTTAAATATTGCTTCTTTTTGCACTTTAGACTCCTAAGGGATATCATTGGTACAATGTAGCTAAGATTGTTTCAGCATGTTTGGGTACAAAATAGGACCTGTTGATGGCGATTTTGGCACCACAACAATGCAAGCAAAATATTGTTATTCTGCTTCTCCTGAAAGAGAAAGGAAACACATGGACGCCTTAGCTCCCAAGGTCTTTATAGTTGGTTCTCAATCGTGCTGATGTCCCTCAGTGGTCAATGTAACAGTAATATTCAAGGGGCCTGCTGGTGTTGAGCTTTTCGACTGTTTTGGAGTTAAACATGAATTTAAATCTACTCTAATCGGGGCTTTTAAAGAAATATAAAAAAGGTGGATCAGGGCTTTGAGATATAAAAGAATGACACTTCATTCAAATTAACTAGACCTGTCACCTTCCAAGGAACTCCTAACTAAAACTGCAGAACAAAATAAACTTGTGACTAACACACAGTTCCATTCATTCACAGTGCTGATTTCAACAACAGATTGCAAATTACCATTCAAGTAAAACATAAAACCAAACTTCATCCCTTGAAAGCTTCTCAAATCAGATGATTAATTCAAGACAAACACCATTCTGGAACACAACATGAAGTAGATTAAGATCTGGTTGCTTCTACTATTCATAAAATAGATAAACAACATTTACAAATCTGGCACAATCACCAGTGTACAGAAAATTTGTGGCTCCAAATTGTTTCCATTTACACTAAGAAAACTGAAAGATACATCAGTCTTCTACTGAATCTAACTCCTAGCTACCAGTTCTATTCTACAAGTCCTCTATCTACTTCTACTTTTGTTTCTAACCTAGAAGTTCTAATCTAGAAGTGCTAACTTTTACAAAGAGGCAAAAATGCCTTATATACAGAATGTACCAATAGGAATGTGCTGTCCCCCTGTATTAGGGTTTACAAAATATCTGTAGACTGTAGGAGAGTCGGCTCTCAAATCTTTTGAAGAAAGTCGGTTGTGCATTCAATGTAAATCCTCGCTGTCCATGCTGATGAAAGATTTCTGGGAAAGATCTGTAGATCTTTTGCTGCTGCAGCATTAACTCATCTATCTACATATCCAAATTTGAACTCTTTCTGAAATCAGTCTTGAATGCTCCAAAATATCACCATTAATATTGATCTATTTCTGCCAGTGGCCACTATAGCTGTCCCTGTGACTCATAGTTCCTTTCTTTCCTTCGGCCTTTCTTCATGCTCTGGACCTTTCTATCCGTTGACCACTTCTGGAAGCACCATCGGGCCTCCCTGTAGATCTTTGTATTTTTCCCGAGCTGATCCATCGTCACCTGTTCTTAGAAAGAGTCCATTTGGTTTGCATTATGTTGGCCTTCTTTCCCAGGAATAGTCAATCGGTCAAAGGGACCAATGAGTCACTCTTTTGGCTACTTTTGATTGGTCGGGCGTATTGCCAAGTGAGCTCCTTAGGCTATCAAAGGTGGACCAATCAACATCGCATGTTGGTGAGACACCATTGGTGTCTCCCCGATGCGATTTCATCCCCTAGCGGCTATCGGCGTGACCCAAGACAATCGGTATGACCCCTCAGCGAGCTGGAGAAGTCATACTGAGCCCATAAAGATCATCGGCAAGACCGTCGCTAATTGGTGAGACATTACACCGAGTCCCATATCCTTCAGCGATTTTGTTTCATTTCGGCCAGACCCTGTTGAATTGGCAAGAGATTATGCCGATATTACTTCACGTCGGTGAGACCTTTCCTCTTCGCTGAGACCTTATGACAAGCTTTTCTTCTTTCACCGAGTTGTTCACCAGTCGACAGGACATTTGGAGGTCGGCGAGACTCCTTAGCGACCCTTTTATTTCGCGCCGAGCCCATTCTGTTTCGATGAAGCTCTCCGTAGTTGCCCAAACCTTATGGCGAGCTTTTGTTTTCTCCCTGAACTTATTCTATCGGTAAGAGTCAAGGCGATGCTAGACTCCTTGGGCGAGCTCCTCTCTGATGTCAGGGAGACGATAATGTTTCAGGGAGACCTTACCCCGAACTCCTTTCTTCTTGCCGAGACCTTCATTTCTTCCAGTGGGGTCCCTTTTTCTTTGGTGTGACCATTCCGAGTCGGTGAGAGATTACACCGAACCCTAGGCTTTTCAACGATCCTCTTCATTTCAGAGAGATGAGCTCCTCTCGCCGAGACATCTCGGCGAGACTTTTTTTCTTTAGGGGATACCCAACGAGGTCGGGGACTCTTGCCAATATTTTTCTTCCCCAAGCTTGCTTGATTCCGTCGGCAAGACACTTCGAGGTTGCCGAGACTTCTTAGCGAGCTCCAACTGCTACGTCGATGCCTCTTCATTTCGCTGAGACTTCCTCTGATTGGCGAGACCTTTCCCTGATCCCTTCATGTTCTCTCGAAGGCTGACCCTTTGGTGAGACTTTATTGTTTCGGCCAGACCTCCTGCCGAAGGCAACAATTATCGCTCACCTTAGACCTTTGGTGGGACCCTTCCCTGTCGGCAAGACTCCTGGCAATACCACTTCCATGTCACCAAGACTTTAGCATTTTAGCAAGACTTTTTGTCAACAACACAACCTTTTGCCGAACTTTTATTTCGGGGAAACCCTTCTGTACCCTGTCGGCAAGACTTTAGGGATTCGGTAAGGCCATATACCGAAGAGGGTGACTCCCGCCGAAGTGTATGCTTGTTTGCACTAGTCGGTGAGACTTTAGGGATTCGCTGAGACATCTCGGCGAAGAGAGAACATTGTGCCGACAGTGTATGCCTTTTGTCGCCCGTCGGTGAGACCCAAAGATCTCGCCGAGACTTCTCTCTGAAGGAAACCCCTCATGCCGATAGGAAATTCATGTTGCCAGGACGATGACCCCTGTCTTGCCGACAGATTCTGCATATGATTCTTGATCGCTGTGACATCTTTGGGGTCTTGCTGATAGGAAACATAAACACAGATTTGAACTAAATGAACCACGAGTCAGGGAGACCATGATAATCTTATGCTGATAAGATGCACCATGGGGAGTATTCTGATTTCTTGGGATTTCGAACAGTCAGAGCCGAACCACCAGTCGGTAAGAGTCTAGAAAAGTCTTGCCAACTTTTACCTTAGCTAATTTTCATGACCAACTAGACAGAAGAATGCCCTTCAACTAAGCTCCCTTGGCAAATATCGTCCTGACATGATTTAATCCTGCACTCAACAAAGAAAACCACAGTAAAGATCATACAGATAGAAGTTAAATAATAAAAAATCATCATTGAAATGAATCCCATGTTAGTAAGGTGCAGTTAAATTCTCAAACAAAATGATCATACCAACAAGTTCAGGTTTCAGGTCGACCCGCAGAATCCAAACCAGGGAGGAATTTCGAAGAATTCCAAGTCAGGTGGATTCCAGTGGAATAAACATGAAAACACCCATTAGAAACTTAATCGGATCATTATCAAACAAGGAACATCATCTGAGATCTCAAAATAGCATCAATTATTCATAAAATGCATCATCATTTATCAACTAGCCTTACTACATATTTCTTCACATTTCTTCAGATTCTGGGGAAATCCGTGCAGGACAGATTTCCCCGAAGAAGGTGACATCCCAGCAAACCTGGAAAGAACAGGGGATGATGGATTTCGGGAAAATCCAGAGGAGACAAAAAACCGTGAAAAATTCGGACGGGGAGGAAATCCACAAAAATTCAGACCAGGAGGAAAATCCCGAAGACAAACAAGGAACAACGGATTTGGGAAAATCCGGGAGAGAAGGACATCTGCGAAAATCCGGTCCACGCAGAATTCCACGAAGACTGAAAATCCCCAAACAACAAACGCTCAGCCGAAGTTCAAGTGAGATCTAGGAAAATTTGGATTGGGTGGAAAATCCTGAACTCAGGAGAAAACCCGAATTCCAACTGAGGCAGAACCAAAATTAAATCAGACAGACCAAAAGTCAAAATTAGGAGGAAAGCAAAAGAATTCCAAAAGAAAAGAAAATAACAAAAAGCAAAGAACCAAAAAGAGAAGGGGGGACCCGTTTTGTTCCAAATCAAAATGGGGGTGGTTATGCAAGGCATAACAGGACCATTCCTAGCCTAAGTGTACCCATTCAGATGCATTGAAACTATTAGTTTGGTCGCACAATGAACAAAGAAGAATCTACACATGCACCTTTCTTAACTTCTCAAGATTAGGAAGAAACTCTTCATTGAATACATTATCTATCTCATTTATTTTGGTCTGCTTCTTTTTCAAGTTTTTTTAGAGCATACTAACCTAATTTTCATTGACGATAAAATATTATTCTTATTTTTTAATTCATTTTCTAAGTGGTTAATTTTAGTCTTCAATTGTTTTGCTTCAATTTCAACACTTCCAACTATTGCTTTTGCATCTGCAATTTGACCATCCACATATTTTTCCTCATCTCTACTGCTATTACCTATTTGAAAAAATGCCTCAAAGAAATGTGGTCTCATGGTGATGTCCATCACCATGAGACCACATTTCTTTGAGGAATTTTTTCAAACAACTCACTACCTTTTCTATGCTTTTGCTTACTATTATGCTTTGATACATTTTTTCCATGCATCCATAGTTTGTTCAAAAGCACATGTTTTAGGCTTTTAGCCATAGCAGCAAGGGGACCTTGAAATGGGGTATGACATCTATCAAAACATAAAAGGGGGGATTTTCATGAGTGTTATGGTTGTAATTGCCTTAGTAAACACATGCAAAATGTGGATGCATAGTCAAGGTAATGAGCTGTTTGAAAAATTGTCTCAAAGAAATGTGGTCTCATGGCATTTTTTCAAATAGCTCACTACCTTGTCTATGATTTTGCTTACTATTATTCTTTGATATATTTTTTCCATGCATCCATAGTTTGTTTGAAAAAATGTTTTAGGCTTTTAGCCATAGTAGCAAGGGGACCTTGGAATGGGGCATGAAATCTATAAAACATAAAATAGGGGATTTTCATGAGTGTTACAGTTGCAATTGCCTTAGTAGACACATGCAAAATGTGGATACATAGACAAGGAACATGAACTATTTGACAAAATGCTTCAATGAGATATGTCCTCATGGACTACAATGATTGCAAGATATGCACAAAATGGATTTATTGAAAAGGCTTTAGAAAATTTCATGCAAATGTAATTTCTAGGTGTAAAACCAAATTCTAAAGTATTTTCCAACATCCCCCATGCCTATACCAAAATGGAAGCTTTGGAAAGGGGTATGCACATCCATAAAAAAAGGATTGAGAAATGATGTATTATATTACATAGTTATAACTACTCTTGTAAATGTGTATACAAAATATGGAAGAATACACAAGGTAGGTAAATTGTTTAGCAAAATGACTCAAAGAGATGTGGTCTCATGGAACACAGTGATTACAATATTTGCACAAAGTGGATTTGTTGAAAAATCTTTTGAAACTTCCAAGCAAATGTGATTGGCAAGTGTAAAGAATTGTGTAGTTTAAAGTGTGCCAAGAGGGGCTAAGGTTATAATGAGAAACAAACAATGATGAACATGGAATATACATAATAAAAAAATCAAAGCATTTTATTAAGCATGTATGATAAGGGATGATAAGGAAAACCAATAGAATTAGGGAAAATGTAAAGAACATGTGTAAAGACTTGACACACCTAAAAAATGGAGATTCGAATGGAGAGACTACCAAATTATTTAGTCTTTTTTTCTTCTTGCATCAAACTCCTCAATAATTTGAGTTTTTCACAAACTTGCTTCCTTTTCAACGTTCAATTGTATATCACTCAAATAGAATTACTAACAACAATACAATTAACCAATGTATAAAGTTAAATTCCTACAATTCAATCAAAATTAACATTGCAACACTGAAAAAATTGAAACTTGAATTGATATATCAAATTTGATGTGAAAACTATGTTATTTCCTCCTTCCTAAGTTGGAAAACTAGAAAAAGGTGGTGGAAAGTTCATGCAAAGGTGGTAGAATGTGTAAAATTTGCATATGCACTTCCCAACAACATAATTTTTTTTTTTGTCAGAACATGTGCATAACTAGGAGAATAACAGAGCATGTGGGCCTGGATCACAGGTGTCTTGGCTATTTTACCATTTTTAGAGTAATCCAAAATGTGCTCACATTATGAAAAAGTTGATTTCCTAAAGGTTTCCTATCTCATTGTCTCATTACCCACTCCTCCCCCCTTTATCTCTCACACCTATCTTTCTCCCTATGTATTTCACCCCTCTCTCCCTAGGTAATAGGTCTCTCACCTCTATATCTCTCAAATGGATCTCTAGTTATTTCCCTTCCTCTCCACCTCTCTCCCTCCCCCTTACCCATATTTCCCTCAAGTTGTCAACTTCACTCTCTTATTTTCTTTTATCTCTCCCCTCACCTCTCTATCTCTCACGTATTTCTCCCCCTCACCTCTCTACCTCTCCCCTCTCTAGGTCTCTTAGTCACTCATTATCTTCCTCTCCATCCCTCCTTAGCCATCTAGGTCTCTCACTTAACCCTAAACCCTAAACCCTCTCCCTAAACCCTCAACCCTCAACCCTTAAACCTTAAATCCTAAACCCTATTCCTAAACCCTCAACCTTGACACTATACCTTAAACCGTAATCTATTAAACCTAGACCCTAAACCCTATCCCTAAAGCCTCAACCCTCAACCCTTAAACCTTAAATCCTAAACCCTAGATCCCTAAACCTCAACCCTCGACACTATACCTTAAACCCTAATCCCTCAACCTTAAACCCTAATCCCTCAACCCTTAAACCCTTAAACCCTTAATACCTCAACCCTTAAACCCTAAACCCTTGACTCTTAAACCCTAAAGCCTTAAACCCTCAACCCTTATCCACCCCTCTCCTCCCCTATCTGCCTCACCCCCATCTCTCCTCTATCTCTCTCACCCCTCTCTCCCTAGGCTATAGGTCTCTCACTTGTATATTTCTCAAGGATCTCTAGATATTTCCCTTCCTCTCCACCTCTCTCGCTCCTCCTTACCCATCTTTCCCTCATGTTGTCAACTTCACTCTCTCATTTTATTCTATCTCTCCCCTCACCTCTCTATCTATCACCTCTGTCTCCCCCTCACCTCTCTACCTCTCCCCTCTCTAGGTCTCTCAGTCACTCCTTGTCTACCTCTCCATCCCTCATTAGCCATCTAGGTCTCTCACTTAACCCTAAACCCTAAACCCTATCCCTAAAGCCTCAAACCTCAAATCCTAAACCCTCAACCCTTGACACTATACCTTAAATCCTAATCCCTTAAAACTAAACCCTAAACTCTATTCCTAAATCTTCAACCCTCAACCCTTAAACCTTAAATCCTAAACCCTATCCCTAAACCATCAACCCTCGAAACTATACCTTAAACCCTAATCCCTCAACCCTCAAACCTAATCCCTCAACCCTTAAACCCTTAATACCTCAACCCTTAAACCCTAAACCCTTGACCCTTAAACCCTAAAGTCTTAAACCCTCAACCCTTATCCACTCCTCTCCTCCCCTATCTGCCTCACCCCCATCTCTACCTTATCTCTCTCACCACTCTCTCCCTATGTTGTAGGCCTCTCACTTTTATATCTCTTAGGGCTCTTTAGATATTTCCATCTTTCTCCACCTCTCTCCCTAGGCTTTAGGTCTCTCACCTCTATATTTTTGTGGGATCTCTAGTTATTTCCCTTCCTCTCTATCTCTCCCCTCTCTAGGTCTCTCAATCACTCCTTGTCTGAATCTCCATCCCTCCTTAGCCATCTAGGTCTCGAACTTCTTGTCTCATTACTCACCCTCTCCCTCGTCTTTCTCTCTCACCCTATCTCTCCCTATGTCTCTCACCCCTATCTCCCTAGGTTGTAGGTCTCTCACCTCTATATCTCTCAGGGCTCTCTAGTTATTTCACTTCCTCTCTACCTCTCACCTCTCTATGTCCCTCAATCACTCCTTGTTTTCTTCTATCCTATCCTAAACCCTCTATCCTATAAATTAAACCCTCAACCGTAATCCCTCAACCCTATATAGGTTAAACCATTAATCCATGAACCATCAACCCTTAAATTCTTAATCACTCAAACCTCAACCCTTAAACCATCTACCCTATACATTATACCCTCAACCCCATACCCTTAAAGGTTAATCCCTCAACCCTTAATCCATAATCCCTTAAACCCTCTACCCTATACATTGAACCTCAACACTAATCCCTCAACCATATACATTAAACCCTAAATCCATCAACCCTCAACCCTTAAACCTGTAATCCCTTGAACCTCAACCCTATACCATAAAATCCTAATCTCTTAACCCTCAACCCTTAAATCCTCAACCCTTATACCCTCATCCCTTATACCCTAATCCCTTAAACCATTAACCCTTAAAACCTAAACCCTTAATCCTTAAACTCTGAACCCTTAAACCCTCAACCCTCAACCCTTAATCCCTAATCCCTTAAACCCTCAACCCTTGAACCCTAATCCCTTAAACCCTCAAAACTTAAATCATCAACCCTCAACCCTAATCCCTCAACCTTGAACCCTAATCCCTATCCCTAAACCCTCTAACCTTAAGCCCTAATCCCTATCTCTAAACCCTCGACCCTAATCCTTCAACTCTCAGCCCTTAAACCCTCAACTCTCAAATCTTACCCCTCTATCCTATACATTAAACCCTCAACCCTAACTCCTCAACCCTATACTCTAAAACCCTAATCTCTTAACCCTAAACCCTTATACCCTAATCCCTTGAACCCTTAACCCTTAAAACCTAAACCCTTAACCCTTAAAATGTAAACCCTTAAACCCTAATTCCTTAAACCTCAACCCTAAACCATATCCTTTAATCCTTAACCATAAAACCTACAACCTTAACCCTCATCCCTATACCCTATACCCTCACCCTTATGTACCCTAAACCCAAAACCCTTACAAACATACATACATACAAGCATACATACATACAAGAATACATACATACATACATACATACATACATACATACATACATACAAGCATACATACATACATACATACATACGTACGTACATACATACATACATACATACATACATGCATGCATGCATACATACAAGCATAGATACATACATACGTACATACATATATACATACATACATACATACATACATACATACATACATACATACATACATACAGGAAAGCATACATGCATACAAACATACATACATACAAACATACATACATACATACATACATGCATACATAAATATAAGCATAAATTCATAAATAAATAGGTACATATATCCAGGTATACATACATACATACATATATATGGGCATGCATAGATAAATACATAGATACATACATACATATACATATAAGCACACAAACATACATATGTACATTAAAATATATATACAAACATACATACATCAAACATAAATTCTCTCTCAGGTCTCTCCCTTTCTCTATCCCTCCCACCACCCTCTCTCTCTCTCTCTCACTCCATCTCTCTCTCCCTCCTCCATCCCTTGGTCCCTTCATCCCTCTCTCTGTCACTCCCTCCCTCTCTACCTCTCTCAAGTATCTCCCTCCCTCTCTCCTTCCCACCCCCTCTCTCTCTTAGGTCTCTCCCTCCCTCCCTCTCTATGTCCCTCCATCCCTCCCTTTATCCCTCCTTCCCTCTCTTTCTATCCTCCTTCCCTCCCTCCTACCCCCTCTCTCTCTTAGGTCTCTCCCTCCATCCCTCCATCCCTATCTCTGTGTTCATCCATCCCTCCCTTTGTCCCCCTATCTTTATCCCTCCTTCCATCCCTCTCTCTCTATTAGGATTCTCCCTCCCTCTATCCCTCCAACCCCCCTCTCAAGTCTCTCCCTCCCACCATAACTAGATAACTCCCTCTCTCTTAGGTCTCCCTTTCTCTATCCCCTATATATATATATATATATATATATATATATATATATATATAGCATCTATCACTGTCCCTCCTTCCCTCCCTCATCCCCTCCATCCCTCCATCTCTCAAGTCTCTACCTCCTCTATCTTATACCCACCCCCTCTTAGGGTCTCTCCCTCCCTCCATCCCCTCTCTCTCTCTCCCATTGGGTCCATGCCTCCCTCAAATTCCTCCATCCTCTCTCACGCATCCCTACTCTCCTCTCTCTCTCTCTCTCATGTTCCTCCCTCCCCTTCCTCCTTTCCTCTGCACCCATCCCCTCTCCCTCTCTCTTATCCTTCCTCCCTCTATCCTCCAACCCCTCTCTCTCTAGGTCTCCTCTTCCACCTAACTAGATAACTCCCTCTCTCTCGTGTCTCTCCCTCCCTTTATCCCCTCCCACCCCCCTCTCTTTTGCCCCTCCCTCCCCATCCCCCTCTCACTCCCTCTCTCTCCCCCCTCTCTCTACTCCCCTTTGTTTGTCCCTCCATACGTCCATCCCTCTCTCTCTCTCTCAAGTC
>VDFB02324961.1:35961-47819 GCA_007258455.2 Sequoia sempervirens
CTCCCTTTATCCCTCCTACCCCCTCTCTCTTAGGTCTCTCCCTCCCTCTATCCCTCCCACTCCTCTCTCTCTCACTCCCTCTCTCTCCCCCTCCGCTTGTCCCCTCCAGCCTCCATCCTCTCTCTCTCTCAAGTCTCTCCCTCAATCTATCCCTCCAACTCCCCCCTCTCTCTTTCTCTTTCTCTTTGTCTTTCCATCCTTCTCTCCATCTATCCCTCCAACCCCCTTCTCTCTCTCAGGTCTCTTCCTCCTAGCCTAACGAGATAACTCCCTCTCTCTCTCTCTCTCTTAGGTATATCCCTCCCAACCTAACTAGATAACTCACTCTCTCTCATATCTCTGCCTCCCATGCTAACTAGATAACTCCCTCTCTCTCTCTCTCTTAGGTCTCTCCCTACATCTATATCTCCCACACCCTCTCTATCCTATACCCTCAACCCTTAAAAAATAAACCCTCAACCCTTAAACCCTAATCCCTTAACCCTCAACCCTAAACCCTATCCTTTAACCCTCAACCCTAAACCCTATCCCTAAACCCTACAACCTTAACCCTCATCCCTATACCCTATACCCTCACCGTAATGTACCTTAAACCCAAAACCCTTACATACATACATACATACAAGAATAAACACATACATACATACATACAATCATACATACATTCAAGCATACATACATACATGCATACATACAAACATACATACATACATACATACATACATACATATAGACATGAATATATACATACAAGCATAAATTCATACATAGGTACATACATCTAAGCATACATACATACATACATACATACATGCATACTGTAGACACCTAAATTTGGACACTTACATTTGTCTAAATTTATCCCTTTTCGTCTAAAAATCCTCTTACTTGCATTAATTAAGTAATATTACTATTATTTAATTAATACCACTAAAGTCCTCTAAATCCCTAAAGTATCTGTTAAATAATTAAATACCATACCCTTTATCACCCTTTTCCTTAAAGAATTAAATAAATAAGAAATTTATTTAATTCCTCACATGTAACATCCTCCATAATCCCCTGCTAATCTTGATTAGCTTAATTAATCCATGATTAGGATGTGCACACCCTTAATAAGGATTAATGTTACATCCTCCATATTTGGCCACTTGTCTCTAATCCTTCATTAATCTTTCTTAATCACCTGTTTGCACAACCTTAATCTAATCACATGCCATCTTTGGCATGTCCTCCAAGTCAACCTTTCATAAGTGCTTTCATTTTTGAGCCTTGACCTCTTCCCCATGTGAATTTAAAATTCACATTTATTCATTCAATGCATTTCTCTTCCCTATGCAAGTTGTTGGGAAATTCTAAATTCTCTCACTTGTCACATCAGTCATATGGGACAAGGGCTTCCTTTATAAGGACCTTGTATTATCCAAAAGGTACTTCTCATCATGTGAATTTAAAATTCACATTTATTCTCCCAACCACTTCTCCTTTCCAATCATGTGAATTTAAAATTCACATTTATTTCCCCAACAACTTCTCTCATCCCCATGATGATAAGAGATGACTTTCTAAAATTCCTCACTTGTCACCATCACCCTCATATGGGGACAAGAACTTCCTTTTTAAGGAGATCTTCCCCTAATCCCAAGGTACTTGTAAGTACCTTCACCTCACATGTCCTCTTGACATCTCATCTTCCACATGGCAAGATGTGAAGGCTTGTGAGTCCTCAACTCACCACAACCTTTCATCTTGCCCATGTTGGCAAAATCTTGACCGTTCAATTCCCTAGAGACTCTTCCCTTAAAATGGAAGATTTGGTCTCACATTCATTCATTCATACATTCACAATTTCAATTCAAGCTCTCACAACTCACAAGCAATCAACATACTCTCATTCAAGCTCTTACATTCACCATTATTGCACTCTTGAAGCTCATATTGCATCCATTTCATACACTCACCAAAATACCCAACTTCATCATTTGAATCCTCATTGCATTCTCACCATTTTGCACTTGTTTTCATCGTATATTCTATGAAGGAGTACACATTCAAGCTACATCAAAGGGCCAACCAAGGAGATCACTTGAACAAGGTATAATATAGTTTTTATCTTTATTTTGTTCAAGTCAACTTAAGCTAAACTTGAGGTATTGTTGTGTTGGTTTTCCCCTTGCATTTCTTTCTATTTTGCATCATTTAGGATAGTAAAAATAATGTTGCATTACATTTCTGGCATGCCCGGTGGGACCCACAAATCAGTCTTTTGCTTTCATGTTTGTTGTTGTTTGATATTTTGTAGGTTTAGGTTACATAGAGGTGACTCCGCAACAGACAGGGGAGACCTTGCCCTTAATAGGGGCAACCTCACCCAAAGACAGGCGATCCCAACCTGAACAGAGGTGATTCTACCCTTGCAGGATCACCCATATGAGAAATAGGAGAAAAATTGTTCCCTATTTCCTAAACAGAGATGGCCCTGCCCTGAACAGGGGCAACCCTACCTAGAATAGGGGTAATCCTTCCCTAACAGGGGTGATTCCAACCTAAATAGAGGCATCTGTGAGGTAAAAACAGTGATTAAAAAATCATTTCCAGAGTCTGTTTTTTGTTGTTTTGATTGTGCTAGTTTTTACTAACATTTGTGTAGTTGTTTCACACTTGTTGAAGACCAGAGATCAAAAATTTCTAACGTATTTGCTGCAGGATGAACGGGCAAAGTTTATTAGTTAGTTTGTTTGCTTTTTGTTTTCATACTAGCTAGGCACATAGTTTTAAGTAGGGGGAGTCAATATATTGTGTGCTTTGTTTGTAAAATAAGCTATTGACATATCCAATCCCCTTGTGCCATTTGGCGATCTTGGGTGAAGATAAATCGTAGCTTACTTAGTCATTTTTGTTATCCAAGGGGCACTACATCGTTCAAGCTTTCCCCTTGCACTTCGCGGGACCTACTTGGGAATTTCATCACCCCAAGGGATGATCCCAACCACGTGTACTAGCAGGGTATATAAAGGGGAGAGAGCCAAAACTGTACCCCAATCTAGTCACGCTGTGTCTGGAAGATTATCGAAGTTAGAGTGATACCTAGATAAGATGTGAAGAGTTGGTCTGAGCCTCCAGTACCTCGCTAGGGTTCTCGACTCAAGCTTGTAGATGGGATGGTGTTCACGGTTGTGCCTCAAGTACCATGCGTATATCAAGGAATCCCTAGTTTGTCTTGTTTAGCCTAGTTAGAGGACTGTGTTGGCCATACCCTTTTCACTAAATCTTAGGATTGTGCTTGTTGAATTGTCTTTTTCTGTACAAAACTAGTGAATTTCTATTTAGTCAAGTTAGCCGTACCTTCTACTTGCTGTTTGCTATGTTTTTGGTCCTTTTCCATCGCCATTTTTACCCAAGTTAAGTTTAGGTCTGTTGACAGAGGTGATCTTGCCTTGAACAGGGGCTTACCCTTAACAGGGGTGACCTTGCCCTCAACAGGGGAAACCTTGCCTTCTGTCTTAGTCATTTCCCAGCCTGTTTCTTTCAAAAATTTCCATCTTTCACTGAATAGGCAACCTTTCCCTGAACAGGGGTGACCTTGCCCTTAGCAGGGGCGACCTTACCCTGAACAGGGGTGATTCTACCCTCTGCTTGAGTCACTGTCAATCAAACAACCCATCAAATTCATCTGTTTCATCAAAAGGGGAGACCCTGCCTTGACTTGGGCGATCTTGCCTCATAGTTGGGTGATTTTATGTTCGGAATAGTCAATCCCACCTTCCATTCAGTCAATTTGTCAGTCCATTTTCCCGTTTTGAGCATTCGTTTCCCCATTTCGAGCATCCATTTGCTCGTTTCGAGCATCTATTTCCTTGTTTCGAGCATTTGTTTGCCCGTCCTAAGTATCCATTCCCTATTCTAAGCATTTGTTTTCCCATTCCGAGTGTATGTTCCCCGTTCTAAGCATCCGTTTGCCCATTCTGATTGTCTGTTCGCCCACTCTGAGCATCTGTTTCCTCGTTCCAAGCATCCGTTAGCCCGTTCTGAGCTTCCGTTGGCCCATTCTGAGTGTTCATTTGCCCGTTTCTAGTATTTGTTCCCCGTTCTAAGCATCCGTTTGCCTGTTCTGAGTGTCTGTTTGCCTGCTTCGAGCATTTTTTTCCCCGCTCTGACCATTCGTTTCCCCATTTCGAGCATCTGAGCGTTCGTTTTCCCATTCTGAGCATCCGTTGGCCCGTTCCGATAGTCCATCTACCCGGTCCGATAGTCCGTTCACCCGTTTCGATATTTCGTTTGACCCCTTTTCCGATTTAGACAAGTCTGAAAGTTGAGTTGGGCGACCCTGACCCTAACTTGGCCGACCTTGACCCTAACTTGGGCGGCCTTGACCTCTAGTTGGGTGACCTTTACTTCAAGTTGGGCAACCTTGACCTCTAGCTAGGCGACCTTGACCTTGACTTGGGCAGCCTTGACTTCTAGTTGGGTGACCTTGACCTCAAGTTGGGTGACCTTGACCTCCAGTTGGGCGACCTTGACCTTGAGTTGGGCGACCTTGACCTCCAATTGGGTGACCTTGACCTTAAGTTGGGCAACCCTGACCTCCAATTAGGTGACCTTGACCTCCAGTTGGGCAACCTTGACCTTAAGTTGGGCGACCCTGACCTCTAGTTGGATGACCTTGACCTCTAGTTGGGTGACCCTGACCTTGGTGAGGCGAGTTTGATCTTTATCCAGCCATTCAACATCTTTTGTTCACCCGTAACTTGCATCTGTATTCTTCAAAGGTCATCTGTTCATTATCTAAATCATATAGGTACATCATAAAACATCTCTAGGTTACATATCCCTCATCGTTTTCTCAATCCAAATCCTCTGAGATTTGTTTGAAGTTATTATCCAAATTGATCTAGGTGTCTGAAATCGATCATCATCCTACAAACTTTGCTTAGGATTATCATCCATCCTAAGTTAGTCATCATCATTCGACCCAATTAATCCACTTCCATCTCAAGTTGGATTCGGTGCTACAATCATCTATCTATCCTTAATATGATCAATCAACACTTTAAGTCACCTAGGCTAATTTTTGAACTTGGTTTAGAATCCCTTCTATCATCTTATCTCATCCATCATCCAATCTTACTAATCATTTCATCAATCAATCTTATCCAATCATCCAACCTATCAATCTAATCCAATCTTATACTTATCCAATCATCTAATAAATTGATCCATTATACAATCTAATGAATCCTTCAATCATCATTTAGGTCATCTCTACATTGCATCTTAGAGTTTAACCACATCTTAGCTCGCCTAGTAGTCTTGCACTTTCATGCCTGTTCAGACTCAATTGTAAGCCAAGAAACAAATGGCTGAACAACAAGCCCAAGGTTCCCAGCTGAATATCCCTCAAGATCCCAATAACGGTGCAAACATCCCACAAGATCCCAATAATGGTGCTTCATCACAGTCCAATACTGACGTTCAAAACACCTCACCGCCTAGAGATGAAAACATGGTCAATCAACCTGAAGTCATTGTTGACGAATATCTAAGCAATCACGCTAATGTTCAGATGATAGATCGCCTCCTCAACGAGCGTGGGGATAAGATTCTCGCTACTCTGATCATGAAGGGAGTCAAACCACCACCTAATTTTGATATATCACAGTATACCGACACCTAGTCTCTTCCTGCATCTTAAGATCCGCAAACCTCACGAAATGTTCCAGGAAATTCGTATGTCCCTGAAGGTGCACCTATAGAGAATTGGTATCATCCTGAGTTCAAAAATGCTATGATACACTAAGTTTCCAGTTATCCTCGCCTCCCATCCATAGCCTCCATGGAACCACCTAATCCTCATGACCCCTATGCCTATGGCATGCCGCAAAATATTCCGTTTGCTCCACCACTTCCACCTCAGCATCCTGGTCTGTTACAAACCCATGATCAGATTTGCAAGCCAGAAAAGCCTTCCATAGAAGAGAAAATCAAAAAAGCAAGAGAGGTTGCAAGAAAGATGTGCAACATTAATTATTTGAGAATTCAATTAATTACAAGATATGATTTGCTTTATAAAAGCAAAGATGCAAACCTAATCTTATCTTGAGCAACAAGATAGCTCGATAAGATAAAGATAAGATCCTAAAACTTAGGAATTAAATATTGCCTAAGTAAACTTATGCAAAGTGTAATTAATAATTAATTACACCAAACCCATGATCAGATTTGCAAGCCAGAAAAGCCTTCCACAGAAGAGAAAATCAAAAAAGCAAGAGAGGTTGCAAGAAAGATGTGCAACATTAATTATTCGAGAATTCAATTAATTACAAGATATGATTTGCTTTATAAAAGAAAAGATGCAAACCTAATCTTATCTTGAGCAACAAGATAGCTCGATAAGATAAAGATAAAACCTAAAACTTAGGAATTAAATATTGCCTAAGTAAACTTATGCAAAGTGTAATTAATAATTAATTACACCAACACCCCCCCCCCATAAGTGCAACTTAGGGAGAAGCAAAAAAAAACATGCACCTAAAACTAAGATGAATGCAAGAAAGCATGAATGGGTCCCCACAACAAGGCGATCGGTACCCAAGTATAAATACAATGATGAGGTAGAGAAGGAAAAACCCAAAGGGGACAAAAACCCCTAAAATGTGATGACATGCTGCAAAGAAATCGAAGAACACTGTGGAGTAACACCGTGTAGACGCATAATTTTGATCACTTCCATATGATCAAACGTCTCCTTATTCATCCAGTTGCTCATCCCCTCTGTCAATATTAATTAAGCCAATTGTTTAATTAATACCTTGCATCTTGCACAAAGGTCATAAAGTATTCAATTTAATACTTTGCCCCTCTTCCTCCTCTAAATTAAATAAATATGCCCTTTTATTTAATTTAGTCATATTCCCCTTTTAAATTAAAATTCATTTTTAATTCATCTTTTCTCTCTCATGGTCACATCCTCCAACTTTTGCAAGTTGGTCCCTAATCCATTTTAATTACTTCATCTTCTTCTAATTAACCAGGGTTAGCATGTGCACACCCTTAATCATCATTAAGGTCACATCCTCCATAATTTCCCACTTGCCTCTAATCAGTCATTAGCCCATCTAACTGAGTACTTGCACAACCTTAATCATTTGATTAGCCTAACCTAATTCTCATCCTATTTATGGCACATGTCCTTGAGTCAACCTTATTAAAGGCTTTCTCATTTTGGACAAGGCATCCCCCTTCCCCATGTGAATTTTTAATTCACCTTTTAATCCCCCAAGGCACCTAAAAGGAATTTTTAATTCCTTCACTTCTCCCCACATGTCCTCTATTCATTCTTTATTCTTTCTCTCATCCCCATGAGAATATTTGAGGAATTTTTAATTCCTCACATGTCCTCTCACCCACATGGGGACAAGGACCTCCTTTATGAGGAGATCTTGTCCAATCCCAAGGTACTTTGTACCCCTCTCCATGTCATGTCCTTCTCCTTCCACCTCATGTCCACTTCACCTTTTAGGGCTATCCCACATGCCACATGTCATGATGTGAGGGCTTGTGAGTTCTCAACTCACCTTAGCCCTACATCTTGATATTTGGTGGATCAATCTTGACCGTCCATTTCCCCTAGGATTTTCCAAAAATCTTATAAATACCCCCTCTTTTCTCTCATTTTGGAGAGATTATTTGTGCTAGCCAAACTCTTGCAGTTTTGTTTCTCAACCTCTACTTAGCCATTTTCACATTTTCATCCACTTGCATCCATCTTCACATCCTCATCTAGCTTGCATCTCGCCATCCAAGGAGCATACACGTCAAAGATCGAAGGGCCAACCAAAGGATCGACTCAACGCAAGGTATAAAGTTCCATTTTGTGGCTTTATCTTGTTTTGTTTCTAACTTAGGCTAATCTTGAAGTGTAGGTTGTTTAAGTTGTTTATTTGCACTTTTTTAACTTGTTGCTTGATTTCTAACACTCCATTTCGACCTATCACATTTCTGGCATGCCCGGTGGGACCCACAAATGGGTCTATTTTCTTCACGTTTGCTATTTTTTGCATTTTTCAAGGTCCAGGTTGCAGGGTGGCAGACTGGGCCTAACAGAGTGGCGGATCTGTCCAGAGGTGGCAGACTGGGCCTAACAGGGTGGCGGATCTGTCCAGAGTGGCGGACTGGGCCTAACAGAGTGGCGGATCTGTCCAGAGTGGCGGACTGGGCCTAACAGAGTGGCGGATTTGTCTTCCGGTGGCGGACCTGTCCTGTTGTGGCGGACCTGTCCTGACAGAGTGGTGGATTGGTCCTGACAGAGTGGCGGATTGGTCCTGACAGAGTGGTGGATCTGTCCTTACAGAGTGGCAGACCTGTCCTCCAGAAGGTAAAAAATTTTAGTTTTCCCAAATTGTATTTTGGTAAAATAGGAACATAGTTTAATTAAAGGGGTGTCAATAAACCTTGCTTGGCGTGTTTGGGAAGGCTATTTGACGTATCCAATCCCCTTGAGCCATTTGGCGATCCTGGGTGACGAGAAATCGTAGCTTTCCAAGTCCTTTCGAGTCACCTATTTTTCACTTTCTTAGCAAGACCTGCTTGGGGACTTCATCACCCCAAGGGACGATTCCAACCATGCATACCGGTGGGGTATATAAAGGGGGGAGAGCGAAAGCTGTACCCCAATCCAACCACGTTGTAATTGGTGAAGCGTCGGGATGACGTGAAGAGTTGGTCCGAGCCTCTAGTATCTCGCTAAGGTTCCCGACTCACGCTTGTAACAGGTTGGTGTTCACGGTTTGGGCCTCACATACCGGGTGTATATCGAGGACTCCTTAGAAACCATGTGCATCTTAGAGTAGAAGACTTTGTTGACCATACCCGTTTCTACTAATCTTAGGGTTGTGCTACTTGAATTGTCTTTCTTGTGCAAAAACCAGTGGTTATCAGTTTGTCCAAGTCTTTTTATGATTGCTATAATTTGGGTCCTTTGCCTTTGCTATCCATCAAAAACATCAAGCTTAAATTCATCCTTTGGCAAACCGGTCCTTCTGCAGTGCCAAACCGGTCCTAGTGTAGTGCCAAACTGGTCCTAGTGTAGTGCCAAACTGGTCCTTCTGCAGTGCCAAACTGGTCCTAGTGCAGTGCCAAATCGGTCCTTCTGTAGTGCCAAACCGGTCCTTCTGCAGTGCCAAACCGGTCCTAGTGCAGTGCCAAACTGGTCCTAGTGCAGTGCCAAACCGGTCCTTCTGCAGTGCCAAACCGGTCCTTCTGCAGTGCCAAACCGGTCCTAGTGCAGTGCCAAACCGGTCTTTCTGCAATGCCAAACCGGTCCTAGTGCTGTGGCGGATTGGTCCTAGTTTAGTGGCGGATCTGTCCCAATACAGGGGCGAACCTGTCCTTTCGCAGTGGCGGACTTGTCCCTTTGACCATCCTATACCATCATTTGGCATTCATTGTCCCTCTGTTTTGGAACACTGAAAAGATCATTTAGCATCCAAAATGAACATCTGAACGTCTGTTCCGAGCCCCCATCCCTTTGTTCTAAGGGTCATTTGTCCTGAATAGTCTTTTGCTTGTTTCGAGAGCCATTCATCTATCTTGAGACACTCCCCATCTGTCCTAAACACGCTTTCATCTCTGATTTCCGTTATTCCATATAAACCCCATTGGAGTCGTCATCCAAGTTGACCTAGGTATTCATCCCTAATCACAATCATCATAGCTGGCTTAGGATCGCTGTCCGTCCTAGGTCAGTTATCCCTTTCGACCCAATCAATCCGCTTCTATCTCAAGTTGGATTCGGTGTCGTTATCATACATCCACCTTTTAATCAGTACCTAGTGTTACCAAGGATCCTTCTTAAACTTGGTTGTGGATCTCGGTCTTCATCGTATCTATCATCACATTAATCCTAATCATCATATCGATCTGATCCTCGCATCATCAAACCTATTCGGATCAAAACCCGGAATCTAGGTTAATCCAACATCTACCAATCAATCCAATCCAATTCCATCAAGCCAATCCACGTCGACCTAATCAATCATCATCAACTAATCTTTCATCAAAATCAAATAAATCTCTCATCATCAAGGTGTTTCTAATATCTTGATCTACTTCATCTTGCATGCCCGTTCAGACTCGATCACAAGCAAAGAAAATGGCCGACCAACAAGCCCTGAATGCCTAATCGAACAACCCTCAGAATCCCACCAACACAGTCAACATCGCGTCAGATCCGAACTATGGTGCTAATATCCCTCACGACCCCCACAACGACACCTCATCGTAATCCAATGTCGATGGTCAAAACACATCACCCCCTGGGGAAGAAAACATGGCCGATCAACCCGAGCTCACGTTCGAAAAACACTATAGCAACCCTGTCAATGCACAAATGACAGAATGCCTCCTCGAAAGACATGGGGACAAAATCTTGGCTCACTTGATTAACAAGGGTGTCAAGCTACCATCAGGTGTTGACTTATCTAAGTATGGCACCTCAACATCTAACGTACCCCAAGGTTCACATGACATCCCTAGTAGCTCGTATGTCCCCAACGTTCCTTCCATAGAAGGTTGGCATCAACCTGAATTCGGCAACGCCGTCTTGTATCCCGTTGGCAATCCCACACATCCCACCATCTCGGTCATGGGAGCACCTCAAACCATTGATCCCAATGATCCCTATGCCTATGGCATGCCGCAAAATATCCCGCAACCACAACCATTAATGCTATCGGCACCGCCCCCCTCGAACCCGCCTCCTATCAACACTGGGGGCAACCCTTTCACTGCCTTACCCCCACCTCTTGGGGCTACAAATCCTCCACCATCGTCATTCCTATCTCAGCAGCTGCCCCAATCCAACATCCCTCCTCCATCGTCATTCAACCCTCCACCATCGTCCCAATCCAACATCCCTCCATCGTCATTCAACCCTCCACCATCGTCCCAATCCAACATCCCTCCTCCATCGTCATTCAATCCTCCACCATCATCCCAATCCAATATTCCTCCACCATCGTCATTCATACCTCAACAGCCTCCACAACCGCCCCTATCTAACATCCCTCCACCATCATCATTCATATCCCAACAACCTCCCTCACACAACATCTCAATCGCACCGCCACCTCAACAACAATCATTGGTCAATCCCCTATTTCCAACACAACCATCACAACATCAACCACAAGGAAATCAACCTTGGCCTTCAGCCCCGACCATATCTTCATTCCTTGCATCCATTTTACGCCCACAAGCGCAACCACAACATAGCATCCCATCTCGCCCATCACAGCCGCCACCTATGCATCAACAACAATATCAACCACCTCATCACTACAACTATTACAACCAGCAACAACATCAACAACAACCCTCCTATGGGGCATCACAACAGTCATATCAACACCCCCAATATCCGCAAGCTAATCAGCAACATTTTCTACACCACCCACAACTACCCAACCAATCAATATCCCACCTCACAACAGCAACCTTTTTATCAACAAAGTCCCTTGGCGTATCAGCAGGAGGTACCACCTCCTCATTATCCATACACCCATCCCCAAACATCCTCTCAGAATCCACAATCATCCTATCATCAATATCCGTCTAACACGTCGGCCAATGCGGACATACTAGAAATCAAAGCCGCACTAAAAGATCTCCAGGCAGGGACTAGCAAGCAATCGTTCAAGTTCGAAGATATATGTCCCTATCCGTATGATCCCTCCATCTCATTGATTCCCTTCCCCAAGCATTTTGAGATGCCAAAATTTGACAAATATAAGGGGAACAAAGATCCTAAGGCCCACCTACGAGAATTTTACTCCCGGTGTCAAGAAGTGATCCACAATGAC
>VDFB02324962.1:0-13316 GCA_007258455.2 Sequoia sempervirens
GTTTTTCTATAGGAGGTACTATAGTCAGTTGGATTTCAAAACTGCAAAAGGTTTTTTTACTTTCAACCACTAAAGTTGAGGATGTTGTTGCTGCAGAAGCTAGCAAGGAGAAGATTTGGTTACAACATTTTTTGGAGGAATTGGACCAATGACAAGAAGATATCCCTTTGTACATTGATAGCTAGAGTTCCATTCATCTTGCTAGGAATTCATCTCTGCATTCAAAAACTAAGCACATATAGCTCATATACCACTTCATCTAGTCAGTTTTGGAGGATGGACAGTTGAAGTTGGAGAAAATTCACACAAGTGAGAATCCTGCAGATATGTTGACAAAGGCAGTTACATGGGAGAAACTGATTTCTTATCAGTTTCTATTAACATTCATGAATGATAATGGTGGATTTAAGAAACCAACTAGACCTGTAATCCATTGGGAGTTGCAAGTGCAACAGTGTCATCTAGGGTTAGTCTCCAAGTGGGAAATTGTTTGGTGTGGAGCCTGATTAGTCTCCAAGTGGGAATTTTTTTGGTGTGGAGCCTGATTAGTCTCCAAGTGGGAGATTGTTGGTATGTGGCGATTGATCATGCAAATACTGTACACTCATAACAAGATATGGGGTTAGGGGCATCGCCTTGAATTTTTTTTTTGTTAACATGTCAAGGTTTTTCCCGTTGACACATCAAGGTTTTTCCCACTGACACATCAAGGTTTTCCCATTAACACGTCAAATGAAAAAAATGACTTTATAAAACCCTAATTCTAGAAACTTCCAAAAAGCTTGTTATAAGTGGCTGGGATGTATGTTGTAGCATGGCATTCATGAGATTGTAATCTATTTTGCACTGAATAATAAAACCATTGGGTGGTTGAATTTCTGTGGATGTAGCCCATATTGGGTGAACCACGTTAAATTTTGTGTCGATCTCTTTTGTGTTATTCTTCATTATTATTTTTGGGTTATTTAATCTACATATAATTGTTAATGTTTATTGCTCCAATCTTCCTGAACCCTAACATGATGAAGCATTTTTACTGGTTGAGCCATATTTAAAAATATCTCTCTTAATAACTTGGATTCTATGGCTTTTGCATATGTACAAAGTTCCATAAAAAATGCAAAGCTATTGAGGTATACACTATCAACAATTGGATTAAGTGGTTCCTTAATAATTTTTTTTTTAATTCAATATCATGTAAGGGATTAATCACTTTAGAACACCTAGACTAGAATCTTATAACACAATTGATGTGTTTATTGAGCCCTTGGATCGCTCAAATAAATAAAATATAGAAACTCTAAGGCCCATATGGACTTCAAATTGTTTCAAGAATTTATCTTTTGTCAAATCACCAAATGTATGGATGGGTCCATGAGGTAATCAAAAGAATCATTTTATATTATAATCCTTGACAATCCTTGAAAATAGCTTAGCCCATTGCCTATTCTTATATATAAATTCTAAACATACTATAGTAAATGATCTTGAATGTATATTAGGGTCACCCTAGTGATCATACATAGATAAATATGATGCCACAAAGCCCATAGGTAGTGGGTTTAAAATAGTCTCATAAGCGAATGGTGTATGTTGAGCATCTTCAAATTCCTCATTATCTTTCCCATTAGGTTTTTTATCCACTCTTTTTTCAATTTGTTCTATTTTATTAATTAGTGCATCTAGGGTAGAGGATGAAAGGGTAACAAATGAAAGTTGAGGGTCACTATGGTGTGTACAACACTAGGTGTGGGAAGTATGAGGGATGGAAGAGGTGATAAGGTGGGAAAGAGGCATAAAAGAGGAAAGATAATGAAGGGTATACATAGGCATGGATGGAGGGATGAAAGGGGGGATAAACATGGCATGTGATGGAGTGGTAGATGTAGGAATGACATGAGTAAGATGGTTGATGATAGGATGTGTAGTGGTATATGAAATAGGGATATAGGTATGATACATCTTGAGGAATGCAAGTATCTTGAGAGGGGTAGAGTTAGAAGGAGGGCCATAAGGAGGAGAGAAGGTGGAGAAAGGGATACACACTATGTGACCTGGTATAAAAGTGTAGGTGTGAGAAATACTATACAAGTGGAAGGAGTAATATAGAAGATAGATCAACAATAGAAGAGGAATATGAGGTAGATGTATTACTCAAGTAGATAAATAAATTTTATCATGAACAAATTGCAAGATCTTTAATCAATGTGGATTATTAATGAACATATTGTGAATCATATCAATTAGTTGTGTAGGGTTTTCAACATTAGCCAAAATAACAAGCTTATTTGAAAATTATTGTTGTGCAACATGAATATCATTATCATAATCTTGATTTTCCTCTAAGTTGTTCTCAACACGAGTTTTGGAATAGATCTTACTCTCATTGGGTTGGGTGGCCACGTCAGAGTTTAGGTGAGCATTCCTTCTCGATAGAAGATTAGGACTGTGGACAGCTTCTTGCATAAAGGAAGGATAGCTAAGGTATTAATGATTACTTTTAGATTTAAAGATTGGAAGTATTAGTGGTATATCAAATTTGTAAGTGAATCCCTAATATTATACAACCAAGGGTGGGTAGGGTAGGCAAAAGAGAGCAAAAAATGAAGCTTAAACCATAAAGGAAAATGTATATAAATGAAATAGTAATAAAAGATATACATAATCCCTAGTAAGATCTATAAAAAGTATGATAAAAAAATACAAATCTAAAACCCTAAAAAATGAAGGTGTAAATCCTATGGTAGTGTAGGCATTTGCGTGAAATTGCACCAATGCAAACAATAAAGAACAACTAAATCGAACAAAACACAAAATCAAATAAACACTCAGATTAGGCGAAATATGTCCAAACAAGCCTAAAATTTAACAAAAAAACTTTATACTAGATTCTTTCTTGCATTAGATTTTCCCTTGAGTGATTGAATTTGAAGTGTGCTCATGAAATTTTGGTAGCATAATGTCGCTTTCTTGAAAATGTGAGATGAAAATGGCTAAGTGTTGGAGTATTTTATAGATTTTGGGGAGAGATTAATGGCTAGGATTGATTTGGGAGATCAAGGGTGTAGATGGCTTGAGATGTCTCAAGCATGGAGATGGTGCCAAGTGGCACAAGGAAGTGGAATGAGAGGATGGAGGGGTACTTGAGAGGACACATGGGAATTTAAAATTCCTATTTATGAAAAAGAGGAGGATTGGGGGTATGACAAGCACATTGACCCATGTGGCATGGTGCCAAGGCCATCTCACATGTACAAAGGCCCATGCCTTGTGTACAAAAGGTCCATGTCTTTGTACACATTGGAATATGTGGAGGATTTGATTGGGGGTTGACTAGTATTAGGCATGTGCAAGTGGGAGATTAAGGGGTTAATTGGATAAACCCACTTAATGGAATGTGGAGGAAAATAGAGATTTTAAATAAATAAAAAATTATTTATTTTCTTGAGAAAGGGATGGATGACTTAGGTAAGTAAATAAGTGGATTTATTTACCTAAGGTGGGCTATAGGAGGAAGATAATTAAATTATTTAGACTAGAAATAAGTGCGGGTGAATACTGAATTTATTAATTAAATAATAAAATACTATTTAATTAATAATGGGATGGTAATGGGATAATTAATTGAATAATAAAGGTTGTATTCAATTGATTATAGAAGAAATAGTTAGGTAGTGACAAGATGTCAATTTTAGGTGTCTATAATAGGATCAAATATGCTTACCAAAAATGTAAAGGAAAATACACTTTCCCTAGAAGCTTAATCTAGGTTAATTCAATAAGATGCATACATATAAGCAATAATCATCTTCGATTGATTCGATGACAACTATGATAGAAATGAATAAAGTATGGTTGAACACAGACATGTATGTAAATGGAGATAGGTGAAGGGTTAAAAAATGAGCTCAATTTTGCATAAAATTACATCATCTATAAACATACAATTACATTGAAACATTTTCTCAAAATAGACACAAAATTAAATAATAATTAACATCAATAAACAAATTTCATTATTACAATATTTTACAAACTCATTTATTTTAAGGGAAAGGGGCCAGAAGTCATGCGGGCTAACTTTGTGAGCATGTAGCAATTGCCTTGAAGGTAGGACCTTCGTTTTTTTTGAAATGTGGACTGGCCTCTTATCTATTTATAACTAAGATTTGAAGGTGTGACTCATCATGCAATTTTTTCCCATCCATTGACATTTGATTAGGTGTTATCATTCTCGCTATAATGGTTAATGGATTAGCATTAGTCTCCTATTGATAATTACTGCATTTGGAGTTCTTTTATCTTCATTTGTACTTATAAATCTCTTGACATGGCAATTTGAAAGATAAAGTACTGTGGTTTAAGTTGTCATATTTTATACAATCTCTTCTTTTTACAACTTGATCAAGCGATAGAAAAAATCTGGTGTATGGCGATTCAAAATACTTCCCAAGGTCAATTCTCAGTTGCTCTAAAAACAGAATGAAATTTCTTAGGATCTGAAAGACTGCCTACTCTAACATCCTTGCAAACTCAAGCCTACTAAAAATGAACAGAACTAAAAGATTGTTTGTGATATTAACATTTATGCACCAAAATCCCTTTCTGGCGGTTCTTCTGTGAAGTCTTTATCTGCGCAAAGGAATCAAGATGAATCTCCAAATTCACTAGCTGCTGGCTTTCATACTCATGAAAGTAGCGAGCTGGTTTGGAATGGTAAAGCGACACAAGTGGAAGAAGGTTGGATCACAGTTAAAGGAAAAAAAGTTAAATCCTCTAAGCCTTCTTTCGACATGATTCTCCGCTCCCACAAGAAAAGTGTAAATTGTAAATCTTGATTGGTCTTGTTGTGGAGCTGATCTTTTTTGCTGGCTGCTTGTTGTCTTTTTCTGCAGCCTTGCTCTTTTTGTTTAAGGGTTCTGGATCCCTTCAAAATCTGTTTTTCCCTTTATCAAAAACATTATGTACAAAATTAGCCAAAAATGGTGTTAAGGTCTATAGGATTTTCTTATATAGCTTTTGGGTTTTGTCTAAACCAACGATCTAATTTGAGGCTATCACATTATCAGTCTTTCTTCTGCAGAAATGTCTGAGATCAACAACCATGACACTAATATCATCAAGTGCACCCCTGGATACAGAGAGTTCCACAAGCTTTTTGCAAGCTGCCATAGAACCTGCCCTACACAATTGCTGTGAGCCAGAGCTTTCTGGATTCTCTGTAAGGTCTTGGCCATTGCACCCTATATTGTTAACCTTGCCATTCACATTCCTGACTTGCATGGCCTTTGAGACATTTTCCAAAGAAAAATTCCTTGCCTTGGGTGGGAAGCTACTGTTTTCACTGCATTCTTCTTCTAGTTCAAATGGATCAGAACGGTTGTGTCCTTCCTTTTCTTCTATACAAAAAGGCCTTGCAATATCCACTGCTTCTTGAGTGCTGACCTGAGACAAGCACAAAGAGTAACGGGGATAAGTGACTCAAAACTAAATTGTGACAAGTAAAATAAGTATAAATTGCTGAAGGGAAGTATACAAGCTACTGGAAGAAATAGAAAATCCATAAAAATAGTCTGGATCAGGGAAATCTGAATCACACAATATTAAAAAATAAACAAGAGCACAAAAACTATTTGGAAAATTCAAGTATACCTTCTCCCAGAGCCCATCAGATGCCATTATCATAAATTCACACTCGGAGGTAATAGGCAACATTCTGGTATCTGGTTCGGCTGTTACCCATTGTTTGAGCTGCAAGTCTCCTATGCTTCTAGATACAGCTAAGGTTCCCTGTACTCTCCAAGTTCCACCATGAATATCCACATAACCACCCTGCATCAATTCCCCAAAAAAGCTTCAGATATCCTTTCACTGAAAAAGATAGAGAAATAAATCAAATATGCAAATTGTGTTATGCTTAAATTGTTTACCAGATTCTCAATCCTTCTCTTTTCTTTCTCTGTTCCTGGTTTATGATCACAGGTAAGAACTTCAGCATTTCCACTTCTACTCAGCACTGCACGACAATCCCCGGCATTGCCGACAACTAAACAACCATCCTTAATCAAAGCAGTTACACAACAAACCCCGCTGCTTACGCCCTGCTCGTCAGACAGTCAGATTCATTTCAAAGTAAGTTATTATTCATAGCTTACAAAATCAAAAAATTGAAAAAACAGTGAGAACAAATTCCTTAACCCATGGTTGGAGAGTCTACTATGCCTCGATCTAGAAATATCAGGCTTCAAATTATTTAACAAAAATTGGTCCACAACCAAATAAAAGCTTCAATAGAAATTTGAAAATAATACTGTGTCTCTTCGTATGCTCAAACCATACAGTATAGGAATATATTAGTACCCAAACATTACAAGCTTCAAGTAGTTTACCTGCTCTAGAAAGTCATTGTCTGTTGCTAAATACCCAGCTTTAACTGCATTCTCTAGCTTTCCATCTTGTCCTCCTGACATGATCAACAAATCCACGATCTTTTGTCCAAGTTTCTCTGCTACAAAATCTGCAGCTTTACGGCCTCCATGCCCATCATAAACACCGAAGAAAGCCTGCCAAACCCCAAACAACCCCGTAAATAGGTAAAAACTCAGTCCTTCCTCAAAATAGCAAGAAAAGCTGTCTGAAACGTGTACTGTATGAGTGCATTACTGCAGGAATGAGCAAGCATTTAGCACTAAACTTTTATTCTTTAACAATATAATCATGAAAAGAAACCGATGATTTGTAGAATGTATTGACTGAATATTCTTTAATAAATTTATAATAGATTGTTAGGTTGAGTTCTAGCTCTAATCTCTCTTTTTTCCTATTCCAGGTCAGGTGACAAGTTTGATTATATAATTACTCTGACCTATTTGAACAAGCATGGAGAGTTGCACTGCGCGGATATTTAGAATAGCATTAACATGTCATAGAAAGAATTTTTCAGTTCACCGAATGTTGGGGCTAATTAGAAGACTCTGCATCAGTCTGCTTAGGCAGTGGACTCTAGGCCTCTAAACTCATGTAGCAATTGTTTCACTAAAAATTGGATTGTCAGCTGCAGTGAAAAATGTATCTTCTTGAAAATAGAAGCTTGTTATTTCAAAACATTCTTGTAGCTCCCCTGGGGTAAGGAAAGACGGTAATATTACTTAATACTTATTGATTATGTGTAATATTTGATTTGAAAAGAGAAAGGATTTTCCAGCATAAAATAAATGGTCACTTCCTAGGATGCAGCTAAGTATTTCTCTTCTGCTAAGGCATTAGCCAATACCTCTCAAGAGATCATGAAAAGCATTGCCTGCTAGGCTCTGAAAATTTCTAAGCGGCAGCCACTGAAACAAGTTTAGAAGCCTCCTATATCAGCGGCATTAATTAGGGAGGTCTGTTTAGTTGATAGGCATCTTTTTACCATGCTAAAATTAAAATTTGATCCTTAATTTGGTGAGATTCAGAGCTCAAACACTAAACTGTGCTTATTTGGACACTGTATGAATTCTCATCCGGGGATATGCAGTTGCACCAGTTATTGCAAGAGGAATTACCTCAATAATCTCTCTGCATAACCAGCAGGTGCTTTTTCTCGATTGGTGTGTCTTAGACTCTTATGTAAGTGGGCACCTAAGTGCAGGTAAACATTTGAATCTTAAGTCTCTTCAACTTCATATAGCTGTCAAAAAACTATGCTTTTGCAAATGAAGAGCCTAGGGTAAAGTTTGAGAAAGCTTGCATGGATGGAACTTGCAGAGAGGTGGTCATGTGCAGAATTAATTTTAATCAGTCGGGCAGAAGTGAGGGTTCTTAGCAGCGATACATATGTGAACCCTTAGTTCATTTCACCAATTCAAGCTACGAGATTTGCCACCTAGAAGATCACAGAATAACCAAGATTTACAGGGCATCAGAACTGATTCAGGAATCAGAAGGCAGCTTGAACTTTATCCATCTCAATGACCTTCAATAACGAGTAAAGAATATGGCCCCATGAGAGTGCCTGCTTTACTATTGTCTAAACATTCAGACTCACCGACTTAAACTTAGTACATCAAAACTTTAAAATTGTGTTATAGGTGGCTGTTTCTCTTTTAGGGCCATGTTTGTTGTGGCTGTTTCCTTTTTGAGGCCACTTGATACTTGATTCCTCATTTCCTGGCTAGGCCTGTTTGGTTTTGGGGTGTGATAGCATTCCACCCACTATTTTTTTAGGTTTGGCTGTATGGTTTACTTTGGTATTAGTATATAGCTCTAATTCATAAAAAAAAAGTGCATTGGCAGGTTCTTCTTGTATGATAAGTATGCAGGGAATTTGTCTATAGAAACAGAGTTTTATGATATGGCTAACTATTCAAAGGGGACTTCTTTTGGAACAACGCTTATAGAACAATATCAGTTCTTATAAATATGTAGGGTACCAATATTGGAGATCTGTTTGTTTTTGCATTCATAGTTCAAAATTTCTAATACATTATTTGGTGTAAACTATAATAAAGAGTCGAGACTGCAATGCTTCTGGCTTTAAAAACTGGCGTGAACCAAAAGGAATAGTTAGGGATTTGTCTTACCTGCCGATCATCCCCGTTGATGTTTGTAATGACCTTGTGGGTGTCTTCCATAATTTCCTTCTTTCCTTTCTTACAGTACAAACCATAGTGATCCCCTTCAAAGCTAATGCTTTCTTCCTTGACAGTTTTCTCATTCAGACCAACCATTTTAAGTTCTCTTGGAGCCTTAGGAATATTAAGTTTTGAGGGGCGCTTTCTTTTGAGCGAAGGATAAGAAAGCAAACTGAATTTGCTACCACCAATTTCTAGCTCAGCATTGGTCTCTGCAAAAACTCCTCCTTTAGCATGTTCTTCTTTTACCTCAGGAAATCTTTGACTGCTTTCTCTTTGCATAAGCTTCAAACTATGGTCCAAACTCATGTTATTATCATGAATATGTGAGCAAAGCCCTGATGGATGCAAAGCATTCTTTGAAGGAGAACAATGGTGTTGGTGGTTCACATTGTTCAAGTGCAGATTAAATTGGGAACCTGCATTGTTCAATGGGGATGATCTCAAAACTGGTGATTCTACATGCATCATCATCGAGTGGAATCGATATCACTGCAAGTCTTCAAGGATGGGGATCTGCACAAACCCAAAACAGGGGAGTGAACCAGAGTTTTCGATTTTCCTCTGTAAATTCAATTCCTACAACACTCTACAATACTCTTTCAACGACAGAAACACAATAAGTAGGAAAAAAACCCAAGTTTATAGTCTCTCTTCACAAAAAAGCTTGTCAAAGACAATGAGCAGAGATCAAGTTTGCAGTGTCTGATTACAATAGGACCTTAAATCAGCAAAGTGCAAAGACCAACTTTGGAGTTTCTGATCACAATGAGGCCCAAATACACACTAAGGAAAAAGGAAAACTATTTTCCTGGGTACCGGAGAAAAACTATTTGATTCACTGTCTACACAATGGAAAAGCTCTTTCTGAAAAACTGAGGTTCATATGGATTATAAAGCACTCAAAAAACTTGAACCTATAGATTAATTGTAATTTTGCTGACCAATTCTTTTCATCTCTGAATATATAAATGCAGCGGACTGGGCTTAAATGTTTTCCGTTTTACTCGCACACAGCATTTAGAGGAAGACGTATTCCGTGCATGCGTATCCCATAATTAATGATGGTGATGGAAATTCTTGGAAGTGAAACGTATGATTGTTTGTTTTGACCTGGTAATGCTCTACCTTTTAGCTTTTAATTCCATCAACATTGCCTTGTCAAATCTTTGACTCGGCCAGGTTAATAACTATTTCTGCATGAAGTTTCTTCATAAGAGTGGCAGAAAGAGTCTATGCTCGTCTGTACTGTTTGAAGGACAGCCCAGAAGATGTAAGTGAGTAATAAAGTTGTATAGTCACCACAGTGATGTTCAAATCATGTGGGCATCTCTGTGCTTGTTCTGGCAGTGCCATTATTCTGTGGAGATGTGTGTGAGACAAAGTGCATGTGATATGTACCGTAAAATCAAGGGCATGTTAATGCCCCGGATATGATCAGCCAATTAGTGGTATTTTGGTTTCATTGACACGCCATTCCAAAGTCTTTTCGAGATTGTATTAATTTCAAACCTACCAGAGCGACCTGTCCACTGCTCTGCCCTTGTTGACCATCTCAAACATTTTTCCAAGAATGAGGGAATGGTGAATTTACTAGTGTTTATAGTTAAATTTTTGAAAAGTAGGTGGTATGGGATTACCTTCAATATAAGTCAGAATTAGCTTTAGCTATGTTTTATGTTATTTTAATAAAATATTTTAATATAATTATGTATTTGTGTGTAAAGTAAGGTTTATTCGTTTATAAATGTTTTCATATATTTTGATTTATCGTATTTATATTGACATTTATTTCTATATATTTGTCATTTGTTTTTGAAATTAAAAGCGGCAAATAAGGGTGTCGTCCCTGTAGAACAAGGCTCAACGGGCCAACAACCAGAACATGAGAAGAACAACAAAACAAGGGTGCAAATCCTTAGAACAAGGCTCTACGGGCCATCAACAACAGACAAACACTGCCACTAAATAGGGGTGCAATCCCTAAAAAACAAGGCCCTACAAGACATTTATTTCTATATATTTGTCATTTGTTACATTTAATTTTGTGTTTGTATTTATCTGCTCCTCATTCAGCTTGATATCCATGCTTCCCTCTCCTAGATTAATGTCATGATGTGTGTATTCGCTCCATTTGACCCTTCAAATTCAAAAATTTAATTTTAAATTTAGCTAACTCTTTCTTTTCACATTGTTATGAGATGTCTTAGCACACATTTGTGTAATTTATTGCTTTGTCTCAAGGTATTTAAAGTCATTCATTTGTCCATTAATTCATATGAGAGGAACATCTAAAAATCCTATGTATTGAAAAAAGAATAATTTTAGAAACATTTCATTTTGGAGCGTTGAAGGTACTAGGATTTATATTAAAATAATCTAGGACACTTGCATTCTTAAGGGTGTTGTGTTTGATATTCTTCCACAATTGTGAAGTTGATCTAATCAAGGGGGTTGACTTGGGAGAACACGATTTGACAATATTTCTATGGTATTTTTCAATATTACTAATCTTAGCCTATCAATAAAAAATAGAGCTATGGTGAACCTAATTGCATAAGTACACAATTTTCCAAACCAATCTCATAGGTTACAAGGTGGATCCATGCCCCATAATAGTTTCATAGAGCACAAGGTTGATCATGTGCAACATAGACTTGCACAAAATTCTACATATGTCACAGTTCATAGGCAACAAGCACATTGAGGTAAACATTTTTCAGCATTAATTCAATAAAAAATTTGTATGGCAATAGACCATTATTTCTCATCATAATTCCCATAGCTAAGTGTCTAATCATCATTTAATATCAAAATTCATTTATTGTAATTATCCATTCCTTACTGGTATTAATTAATCTAGGTTACTTTGTTCTTGTAAGGATCAAAACCCTAAACAATCTCACAAAAGCAAATAGTAACTCATTTTCACATAAATTTAGAAATGAAATGAAACATCTTCAATATACAAAATGACATATTACATCTCACATGTAAGTGTCTAATCCATAATTAAGTACAAGAAATAACGTACATCATCACATGAAGTACTATCTAGTCAAATAATATAGAGTACAAGATATAACTTATGCAAGAATATGACTCAGGCTCTCATGCCCATTTCATCACAACAATACAAGTAAAGATATAGAAGAAACATAATCACTGAAGATTCTTCAGCCACCACTAACCACAAATGGTCATTTGCAAACCAAGAGATGAGAACATGGCTCAAATGTTTTTTTGCCCAACCACAAAGCTTACACTTCCCCAAAATTCTTCCTAAATGAAGAATACCTGACCTTGCATGAGTAGTCTAGCAACCTGAAAATGGTTGGTAGGATGGAATCTGGTGCAATCTGACTATCTACATGCATTTCACATATGAAGATGCTATGCCCTACTATCAGGATACGACAAAGAGAATAAAATACTATTCATTTATTTCAATAGTACACATAGCTTTGGCCAAAGCAAAATAGATCGTAAACGGTAGGTCAATCTGGAAAAAGCAAATCTACTTCCCTATGTTAGCCTATATTCAACACTTGTCTTGAAAGGTAAATCCAATTCACATATAAAAGAAAATAACATGCATAATGATCATAAAAATAATTCTTTTCTTTCCATGCATAATAATGGTTTAATGTATAATTGACATACAATTATTGACATGTAATTTGATCTCTAATGATATTTCTCAATTTCATGCAATATTTAATGCACATGCAATTCTAACTAATTTTAGATGTCTTGAAGGATTAATCCACAAGAAATCAGTTCATAACACATGCAAATAAAGAATATGATCCATAACAATTAAATGACAATTTTGTATTTTAGTTTTATAGTTTCATTGTAGAATCATCAAGTAGAAACAATTTTTTTACTAATGTCAACTTAATGACAAATATACTACAATTATATACTATGTTTTAAATATGTCGAGACTACGAGTATCACATTGGTTTTATAACAACAATAAAGAATTCACAAATGATTTCAGTCACTAACTGTCCATTAATTCGAGTTTAATATTCAATACACACACATATAATCAATATGTATGACTATTATCTCTGAGTACATTTCTTTTCTCACTGCGAGCTTACAAAAAATAAAGGTTTGCAACTAATGTGATATAGATTTGAAAAGTCTTATAATTTATATTTCATGTGACCTTTGGGTCTCAGATGCCATAGTGATATGTTAAGCTAAAGCTTCTAAATTGGAGCAACCAAGAGATGTGGGATACATATGAGGTTATGAGGAGGGAAATTACATGAATAAGGGTTTGTGCAAGATCATGGGGGTCCAAAAAGTTGCGATGTAAAAAAAAAACATTTTTAACTTGCTCAAAAATGTGAAAATCAGCTAACTTTTTCTAGGCTCGGGTAGAAAGGTGTCAAAGCAAACACCAAATTGAAACAAAAAATAGATATCCGTTATGAAACAAATATCCATTTAGAAACGAATATTTGTTATTTAAATCAATTTTTTTAATTCGCTCAAGTCTAGACCGACAACATATTTAATTTAATACATTATTATAATGTTTTTTAATTTAATATTATATAATATTATATTATATTATAATGTTTATATAGTTTTAAATATTATATAACATTATATTATAATATATTAAATATATTATAACATAATATAATATTATTATATTATATTATTATAATATTATATTATATT
>VDFB02324963.1:0-21465 GCA_007258455.2 Sequoia sempervirens
GGTTTGATTTTTCACTAGAACTAATTCATCTATAACAACGAATGTAAATTGAAATTTAGTAATTTGCCTCATACCTCCCCTATTAGAGCCATCGAGGATTGTATTGTAGTAGAAACACCGATATCCATTGCCCTTGTTACGTTTGGCGGGGTTTCTCTCACCAACATCTGAAAATAAAAAAACAAATTATTCAATCACAAAATAGTTATCGAATTTGAAGTAATGCTTTGAGTTTGAATGATGTGTAATGCAATGTAACCAACAATATGATTATCAATTTTTAAAAAAGCAATAACCTGGAACAATCACATTGAAAAACAAAAGACCCTTTAGGACAAATTTAAGTGAAAAAGCGTAAAAACACAATGTAAAATATGACAACCAATATGAGAAGAAGAGATGATCTAGTCAAAAGGAGCTTTGATAGTAGCCAACTGAGTTAAGTATGACAAATCCAAGTATCACTATTGCAAGGAATGGAGTAAGAGCTAAATAAAGATATAGCAACAATAAAAAATGATGGAGCTAACTTGTCAAGGGCCTATTCTTCAAAAACCTTATTAAACGCTTGCCATAGTTTAAGATATGCAATAAATGTTTGACAATGGAATTAACCTTTTGAGGATGACAGTGATTAAATTGAGGTCTCCTTTTACCATGAAAAGACTGAATATTCTTTCTTTGGCCTATCATTATGATATTTAAGTTTCCTCACTTGAGTTAAATATAATAGTCAAGTGTTTATACCAAAGATGATAGAGAAAAAAAAAAAAAAAAGGAGAATATGATGGTGATCAATGACAAGTCAGTGGCACATTTGACAATCGAAAGAGTAGAGGAATGCATAGTGAACATCATGGTACAACTTATGATGTAAATTAAGCCACATGGTTGATGTGTGCTTGGAATCGCTGCATCTAAAGGAAATTTTCTTAACATAGATATCGCTAGGGAATTTCAATGTTGCCATTGCAGCTTGGCATTAAAGCCGGTACCGCACATTGAAAATTATCCTTATATAAGAATTCCCTCCATCTTGTTATTGATTGGTTTGTAACACCTTTGATGGTAATGCATAATCTAATTTCATGATTCCTCTTCTACATTAGAGGGTTCGTATCCTTGATCTGACCCTTCTGAATTATCAAAATCAAAATCACTAGCTTCCATATTCAAAAATTCCCAACCAACATCTTCAATAAATTTATCTAGATCATCAGTAATAGTCTTACAAATTGGTCGCCAATTCAAGTTCATTCTACTTTCATAATACTTTATATCCATGGAGTTCATCCATTCCTTGATGCCATCAAGTGAAGATTGAGGAATGGCATACATATGGAGTACATCTCACTTGAATTATTTGAAAACAATAGCCATATCAAATCCCTTTTTCCCAAGTCCTACTCTCTCAAGGTTAACAATCTCAATCTCAGTAATAGTGATTACTAAGAAAGGTAATTCCACCAACTCTACCAAAAAATTTACCATAGGAACAATAAAATCAGAGGATTTGAAAGGAACTCCATGAAAACCAAGCTCTCTAAATGCTATATAAAACTCTAGTTCAAAATATTTTAGATGAGGTTGCTCCCATAGCTCTCTTACTCGCTTGACAAATCCTTGAAACTATGTATTGATTTTATTTTTCCTGTTCCTCTCTTGTTGTTCTTCCTTAATTTCATCAAGATCACACATTGACCTTCTTGCCCCTCCTAAAGTTTGGACCACATCCATTACCTCCACATAAAACTGGACATCCTTGGTCTTCATGGTTCCCATGCCGTGATATGGTTATGCAAATGAAAATGAAGAAAAGTAATCATCTCCTTATCCATTGGCTAGAAGAATGCATGTTTAATGTTTTGATACATGATATCAACTCTCTTCTAATTTCATGGTTGAATATCAAAATCCAAAGATGGTGGGCTCCTCCGTGAGTTCTACCATCTTTTCTTCCTTCCACCAAATGTTGTCCCTCGGGTCCACATGTCTCCACAAAATTTAATTGGCTTTGTTTGAAAGCTCTGAAGTTTCTCCCGAGTCACCAATGTAGCTCTCTTTTCCTTTTCAGACTCTTTCATTGCTACAAATCGTCTCTTGGATTTAATCATTTGTACCACATGGTTGATGTGCTTTTAATCCTTGCATCTAAGGGGTTTAAAACCTTAGGGGCCTTAGGATGAAAAGAAGTAATGTTTTTCTTTTCTTTGGCGTGAGGACCTAGTAGTGAGATAAAAAAGAGGACTATATAGAAAAAATGAAAAAGAAGACATAAAAATTCATGGACCATACTATATCACATACATGCTAGCTAAAGGACATGAATGTAGTAGATTTAGGTATGATAGGGTATTGCAAGGTATATTTGAGGAATAATATATGGGAATAGCAGCACCCAATGGATTAAATTAGTGTCAAATGTTTTCCCAAAAAGATCTCCCACACCCTATTAGGGAATTTAATCATTTCTAAGCATTTTTCACTCCTATGGTTTGAGGAGGTCTTAATAGCCGAGTTTAATGAGTACTTATAACTTCTTTCCATGCAATCATGATTAGTTAGAGAACATATAGGAAAACTTGATGAGCTATGCAACAAATGAAGAGAATATAGGTATTTTGACCTAGTCTTAAGCATCTCCAAGCATCTAGGAGATATTGAAGGAGTCTTGGCTGATAGATAGGGTCAAGGATAGAAGTTTTATTTTGGTTACATTGACATCATGTAGGACATCCATAGTCTTATTCTTGGTTACGTTGACATCACAAAAAATTATATAGGATGGAGTAGAATGTAGCTCTACCTTTGTCAATTCCATGTTAAATTTTTATTATATATAGCTTACTAGTGTAGGAATTCTAAGACAAACAATCATAGTAGGACGATTCTTACAAGCTTGAATAATAACCTAGTGAACCCATATACTCTTATGACTATATATACACAAATCCAGATTAAACTTAGAATTCATTAGTTAAGTTCTCTTTATTCTATATTACCTCCGTGAATGTTTGGGTAAATCTACTCGCACTCGGAGGTGTTCCCTTGAATCCTTTGATAGTACCCTATTCAACATCCAAAATCACATATTAAAATACCATTCGTAAAACAATGCTATTAACGCATGTGTACTAAATTTAGAATTGTTTACTAACTTTACATACCCCACTGATAGGTGTACTGCAAAAATAAGCAGGCTAATGACTAGTATATCCAGGCTCAATGCTATGACCCTGCAATTTTATTAAAATAATAAAACTAAATTAGTTAATCTTGCATTTCACAATCGAAATTTAATAAACTAAATTCAATGAACATGTTGAATTTTACCTGACTGTCAATACCATATGCATCATGTAGAATGTCAGCCGCCCTCTCCATCCCCGTAGATGCATACGGATCAGGCTGCGTAGAAGTATATGGATCCTGTGTAGCACCCTCCTGAGGGCCGGTAGGGTCATAGTAGCATATGGATCCTGCGTAGCACCCTCTTGAGTGTCGGTAGGGTCATATGAACAAGTCGCCCCGCAAGATTGACACACATGGGTTCGAAGGCCACCACCTAAAGACTCCCTGATTGCACCGGGGCTAGTGTGGTGGATGACACCGAAGTCAAGATGAGCCGCAGTTCTTACATCAACACTCTTGCAACCAAAGTATCACACCGCCACCAGGGTGCTCTAAAGCAGGATCTCCCTCGTCAGTAGGATCCGCCTGCGGCACCGGCCTATCCCAGGCTGGAATTCACCTTCTCCGAAACTCCCCATAATAAAAAATAATTCTGGATTTGGTCTAACACAAACTCACGATAATTTCCAAGAAAAAAATATTGGGACTTACGCTATTGCATGGTGGGTAATCAAAGAACCATATACCATCTATCATAAAAAAATAAATCTTAATCTCTTTGGTGGTGGCAACGAATAGGAAACCTCTCTTTGCATTGAGGGTGAGATTTGATTTGTTTTAGGGTCAGTGAATATACACAAACGCTTTTTTAGTAATCTTTTTTTAAATCTTTTACTTGTTTATATGATAATTTGTCTCTCCTATTTTGCCACCCAGATATTTGTTGGGTAATTCCATCTACATTTTTTAACAAATCCTTCAATGAATCTGCTAGATGTATTCTTTCTGTGGTTGAAGAATTTTGATCACTCAACCTACTAATAAGATCCTCAACTTCTTTTCTATTGTTTTCAATTTCACTCCTCAAATTTTCTTGAGTGCCAGGAGGGTATTGAGAGAATGGTGGGGGAGGTTGATTTTGTTGTTGAGGCTGATTTTGTTGAGGTTGATTTTGTTGAGGCTGATTTGGTTGAGGATTTTCCTCCTCTTGTTGAGGATTTCCTACAAATTAAAAAAAAATCATTCATTTCTAAACTAAAACAAACAAAATCAATTTAAAACAAAAAAATTCATAACAAATACCAAACAAAACTTACCTCTTGCATCTCTTCGTCGTCGTGGCGCCATATTTGTGAAGAAAATCCAATTGAGGTTGATGAAATGTGAAGAAATCACCTCTCCAACAACGCGAGCGCGTAAAGCAGGGTTTTTGGCCGCGGGCGGAGATGAAAAACAGTAAAAAGCAAATGACAAATGATATTTGGATTCACTTTTTTTTTTGCTTTTAAAAAGACATAACGTTGCTCACGCTGGATGGCACATTTTTTTCTTGTTTGGCCACAAAAGTGTGACCATCTTGGTGCACTTACCCATCCTAGTTTGTCCGAGTACTCACCCGATGTCGCCCCACACTAGATAATTGAGTCCTCCCAGTTACATAAATTAATCATTCTTTTGCTCAATTCTTGGGCCACCTCTCCTTTAGCTCTTGAGCTAGAGGCCAAGCTTCCATTCCTTTCCACTTCATTATGCCTTCAATTGTTTCAACACCACTATAGACATAATCTGTCACCTTTGACCCACATTCTTCCTCAAGCCTATCCACATATTGTTCTAGACCAAACATTTTTGTCAAACTCTTATGCCCATCCTAGGAGTCTGTCTAGAACAAGGATGTCCTCCCATTTCCAACTCACCAAGTGAGATGGTTCGTGATTAGTTCTCTGCAATTCACAATGAATTTCCATACTGCAGAGCCGCCACCTAAATTCTCTATTTTCAAAATTATCGAAGACTCCACACTATCTAGGTATTTGTTTTGAAGAATGCTGTTACCTGATTTTTACTCGCGGGCTCAATCAGGCAGGGCAATCTATGTTTCAGGTGTTCATGAGGGCCAAATGGGGACATTTGCATCAAGGGTTAGATCATGCATCAGATGCTATGTCACAAGGAAGTCTATTGGAAAGCATGCCTCGATCAGTTTGGGCACAAAAATCATCAGAGAAGAAAGTCAACAAGACCCTTCTGCTATCTTGCCGACTAGTAGTGCGTTCTATTTGTTTGAATATACCGGTCACCAGGACATTCAGGTCATTATGAGTCTTTATGTATCTCTCTGCTTGGGATGTCTCACCGATAGTAGCTCGCTGAAAGGAGTTGGCGTCGAAGGGAATGGTCGGAGCTCGGGAAGAGGTCCTGCCGAAAGATGGAAGTCTCAGCAAAAGGAAATGGTCTCGGTGTAGTGTCTCACTAACGAGATACAGTCTCGCTGAAATGAGGTGGCTTTGGAGTAAAGTGCTGCCAATGGATGAAAGTATTGCCGATAGTTGTTCATAGGGCCATCATCTAGGGAAGGGTTCACATTCGTTGAGAGGTCTTAGCAAAAGGAAATGTCATCGCGAAGAAAGGGTGGGCCTCATTGTAACGTCTCGGCGATCGAACGAAGTCTTACAGAAAAAATGGAACTCTTAGCGTAATGTTAAGCTCGGGGAGATGTCTTAGCGACGAAGTGAATGTCTCACTGAAAGGATGTGAGTTTGATGTGATGTCTTGCTGATGCCTGGTGGTCTCACCGATGGAGGGTGCTTTTGCTATAACATCTTGCCGACTCGATAGGGTCTTGCCAAAATGAAGTGAGCTTTCGCCAAAACAAAAGGACCTCCGGTGTGAGGTCTTGCCGAGTGGATATTTGGAATCAGTAAGACTCTTGACTGAAGGGAATTCCTTCGACAAAAGGTTCTAGTGAAGAGGAAAAGTCTCACTGAGGGTTCATGGTTCAGCGTAACGTCTTGATAACTGCTGAGGTCTCGACAAAAAGGCATAACTTCAGGGAGAAGTCTTCCCGATAGAGGAGGTCTCAGTGAAATAGAGGAGCTTGCTATGAAATCTCGCCGACCTAGTGGTGTCTTGCCGATAGCGATGGATCTATTATAGGCTTCGGTGAGACCTCTGGACAATAGTGATAGTCTGAGCGACAATTTTGACATCGGCGTGACTTTTGTAGCTCGATATAAACTCTTGTCGATGGTTGTGAGCTATGTTGATAACTGCTAAAGGGCATAATCGCATCGGGGAGACACAATTAAGTGTCTCACCGACATGCGATTCAAATGAAGTGACCTTTGACCGCCCAAGAATCTTACGTGGAGTATGCTCGCCCAATCAGAGAGAGCTAAAGAAGGAACCATGGGTAGTTTGAATGTTGCGACTATCCTTGTGAGGAAGATCAACTAAATGAAATCAACATGGATCTGCTCTATGATCAAGGGTGATGAATTAGTTCAAAGGCAGTATTGTTGTCTCTATGGAGGCCAACTACAGGGAAAATCTGATGCTATTTCCAGAAGAGATCAACTTGCAGAAAGATTTGGAGTGGGAATCAGGTAGAAAGGAAGAAGAAGCCATGAGTCATAGTAATAGCTGGAATATCTACTAGCATAGGGGGCTCAGTATTAATGATAATGCTTTAAAGCATTCAAAGCAGCCCTCCAAGGAAGTTCAAGGATAGACATGGAGGCCAGAAGTAAATGCAAGTATTCCATAAGATCTGAAAGCTTCTCTTGGGAGTGACTCTTCACCGACATGGACACGGGGATGCAATCGAATGCAGAATTAACTTCATTAAAAGATCTAGGGGCAGATTTTTTTGAAGGTGGATATTTTTGTAAGCCCTAAGGGGCTGACACTTTTTAAGTATATATGGAATATTTTTCCTCTTTGTAAAAGGGAGTTCTCCTTATGCTTTTTGAAACTTTGTGACTTTTGTAGTCCTTTCTCAGATTAGCAAACTTCTGTAACTAATTTTGGAGCATAGTATACAAAGTTTACCTTGGTCACTGTTGATGATTCAAAGTTACCAGACCTTGTTCTCGCAAAGTGTTGTGCATTTCAGGTTAATGATCAAGTTATTTTGTGAATTTATTCTATTCCTTTATAACTTTATCCTTTGTTTTCATGCCTTCCTTTGCAAAAGTATCATTATACAAATCACAAACTGTGTTTACATAATCACATATGAATTCTAGTTTGTGAAAAATCTTTTCCTCTCTTAAAAAAAAGTGTCTGAATCAAACCTGTTTGTGATACATTAATGCAAAGCTTATAGAGTTTGATGGGTAATTTTGTGTTCATTGTCAATTTTCAAGTGTATATCGAGTATTCTGTTGCTCTTATCAGTTCGGTGTATCACCATAGCGTTTAGTTTTATTTTTATGCATTCCTTCTCCCTTTTCCTTTACAAAATCAGTAGTTTAGGTGATACCAAAGGAAGCCGGCCTTCTCTGGAGGTTGATCTCTATCTACAAGTGACCCATAGATTTATAGGTCTTCCCATGTTACACTGAGGTGTTGAACATTAGGTTCAACAGGGTGCAATTTTAGGTGATAACAAATGCAACACTAGAGTTTCTCAAGTTGCCTGTACATTTTCCAAATTAGTTTGGCTCCCAGGGCATTGTTCTGAAATCTAACTTTTCACAGACCCGCAACACCATCGGCTTTGGCTCTACATGTTGTTTCCCAGCTAAGTAGTGGAATTCTCTTCTCACTCTTAGAGCCCTCCCAGAGGAATTTCCTCAAAAAAATTTCTACTTTATTTTCTACTTTAATAGGAGCTTCACTACAAGCCATTGTGTATATTAGGATTGTAGAAAGTACCGATTTGAACTTTGTAATGCGTCCTGTAAGTGTGAGCCAGTTGTTTTTCCATTCCATTGCTTTAATCCTGCACTTATTAATCACTTCTTCCCAGTGTTTTGTTCGACAGGCTCCTTTGAATATTGATACACCTAGAATCTTTGCTGGAAGCTCCCCTACCTTGAATCCCAAGATGGTTGAGATGGCTCCTTGCAATGACCACCTTGTATTGAAGAAGTATATGCATGATTTGTCCTTGTTCATCTATTGACCCGAGTGCATTTCATATTCCTTCAGAACTCCTTGATGCTCACATCGCCCAACAAAGAGGTTTCATCCGTGAACTGCGAGTGCGTTAATGGTTCAACATTCGGTGCCACTCGTACACCCCTCCACTCCAACCATTGGCAACGCTTTTTGATCACTCCACTCAATGAATCCACCATTAATACGAATAGGAATGGTGATATTGGATCACCCTGCCTTAATCCATTAGTTGCCCAAAAAAATCCATGAAGTGAGCCATTTATTGATATCAAAAATCTAATTATAGAGATGCAAAAGGAAATCAGCTCCCTCCAATGAGTTCATCAAAACTCAGTTTCTCCATTACTTTCAAAAGAAAACCCCAACATACTTTGTCATAGGATTTGCATACATCGGGCTTAATTATCATCCTTGCCTCTTTACTTGTTGAAAATGTGTGGACGACCTCACTAATAAGCAGGATACAATATGAGATTTCCCTTATAGGATGAAACCGTTTTGTTCAGGTGTTACTATTCTCCCCAAGATTAGTTTCAGTCTATTTTCTAGTACCTTAGAAATTATTTTATATGTTGTGTTATAGAGTGAAATGGGTTTGAAGTCATTAAAAGTTTGACATTCATATTTCTTTAGAATCAAGGCAATTACTGAGTTATTTAAGTCCCTTAAAAAACCTTTTCTTTTTCAGAAGTCTTCCACAAGTTGCCAGAGCTCATCCCCAACAAAATTCCAGCAAGATTGGAAGAACCTCACCATGAATCTGCCAGGCCCTGGTGCCTTGTCCGGATGAAGTTGGAATAGTGTGTTTTTAACTTCATCTTTGAGACTGCTCCACACAACATTTTATTATCTGCTTCAGTGACCCGATTGGCTAGCGCCTACATGAAGCAATCACTAACCACCTTTGATGTCTAGTTGCCAAGTAAAAGCTTAAAAAATTCCACTACTGCCTTTCCTACATCTGATGAAGCTCAGACCAAAGAGCTGTCCACTATTTTTTTTTCTTCTATTTTTGTTCGCAACCCTTCTTTCCAAAACCGACGCATGAAAGAACTTGGAATTCGAGTCTCCTTCTTGGAGCCAAACCTCTCGTGATTTGTCTCGCCAATAGATTTATTCTCTCTTAAGTAGTTCTGTCAACTTCACTTGTAATTATTTCTCTTTCTAGAATTCTTCATTCTGCATCCCATCCCATATTACTTTCTCACTTAAAGCCTCCAACTCACTCTCTATGGTTTCCTTTTCCATGAAGATATTTTGGAATTTCTCCCTATTCCAATCCTTCAATTTCTGTTTAACTATTTGAATTTTTTTAGTTATTTTGAAACTAATCGAGCCTCCCACCTTAGCTTCAGTCCATCATCTCTCCAATAAACCTAAAAGGTTTCCATCCCTCCACCACATATTCTGGAACTTGAATGTTGACTTCACCTATTCTAACCAATCATTGATTGAGAGCTCGACAGGAAAATGGTTAGAGATTGACACTGGAAAGATACTTGTACAAATGTGAATGCTCGAATTACTCCAGGCTAGGGATAGCAGGAATCTATCTAGTCTCTCTGCGATGGTTGTAAAATCCTTACGTCTGTGTGTCCACGTAAACAATCCAATCTTTGTGGGATAGTCGACCAGACTAGCCGTCTCCACAAACCATCTAAAATCTAGTGTTGCTTGAGAAATTTTTCTGATCCCACTGCTCTTCTCTATTAATTCCAAGAAATCATTGAAGTCACCCCCTATGATCAGCCTCTCCCTCAAAAATTGACATCTGAATTCCAACAAATCTTGCCACATTAAAGCTTTTTCCTCTATTTTTATTGGGCCATAGACATTGATTAATGTAAATTGGTAGTTTAACCCAAGATCATATACTCTGACAACAATACAATTTGGAGATGAATGCACCACCTCTATAGAAACTGCAGCCTCCTTCCATAACAAGCCCAGGCCCCCCGAGGAACCCGAAGAATCCTAAAAAAACCTTTCCATTGCTTACATATACCCATGAACTTCAACACTTCTAATCCTAACAGTTTAGTTTCTTGTAATAGTATGATACTACTTGTGCTTTCTTGTAATTGACGCCTAATTAGGCATCACTTGTCAAGGGCCTTGAGGCCCCTAACATTCCAGGTGATGATCTTCATTGCTTCCCAAGGGAGGAGCTCCCTCCCTTGGTACTTAGAAATTAGGTGATACCAGGGTACTTTTTGGCAGCTGCCTCCTCTTCCCACAGTTGCTTGAAAGATTTCCTCCCTCTAGTGTTACCTGATATGCCAATTTTTCCCATACCCAAGTGCTTCGCAATAGTTTGTGATATGCATCGGTCCTCAATGGTATCGAGCATGTCTACCGAGTCAACATTCAAGTCCAAATCATCATTGGCCAAGGATGTAGTATCCATCTCATCAGTTGCAATTTGCTCATTATTTTTTCTTGGGGAATGCAAAACCACCTTCGGGACCTCTGTTCATTTCACGGTATTGGGAGTTGTGTGGATTTTGGTCATAGCCTCTAAAACAACTGTGCCTTCCTTCAAATGGATTGCTTCTTCTATGATAGCCGTATTAGGGGGAAGGGAGGGAAAAGAGGGATTGACCTGGAAATTCTTCTTCATCCATACACACATTTTTCCTTTCTTGCAATCCACCCCACTATGATCCCAATCATTGCATTTGAGACTGAATTTTTTATCTTCTTCTATTTCGATCTCTTGAATCCAACGAATCTTGTCAACCATAAGACATATCTTCTAAGGAATAGTATCTACAGCAGCAATTTTTAGTCTGGCATATTTATATAAATCCCCATCCAGAATTTCCAAGTCAATTTCCATCAAAGATCCCAATGATCGGCCTATTTTTTCCAAACAATCCCCCGACCAGTATTCCATTAGGAGGTTATAAAGTCTGATCCAGACAGGCAGGTTGTAAGGTATCATCTTCACTGGATCAAAATTTTGATTCCATTGCTGCATGAGAGGGGAATTCCATTCATAAACCACATTTCACCCTTAGTCACCCGATTCCTTTCTTCCTCATTTGCAAAAACTACCAAAAAAAAAGGTTTTCGGTAGGAACCTTATAAGCACCTCTATTTTCCAATTTTCCTGGATCCAGTTTTTTATCAAGGCGTAGATGAACCTACCTCCGATGAATTGGAAAATAAAGGAAAAGTCGTTCAATATTGCCTTATCTTATTTAATTTCATCTATAACATCGATTTCCATTGCTCCTCCATCAATCTCCTAGTTAGGGCATCTTCCTTCTGTAGTTGGTGATCCATTCTTTTGCTTTTCTTTGTGACCATTCTTCTTCAAATTTCACCTCTTGCCAATTTCACTATGATCCAACCTCCTCTTTCCTATTTTTCCCAACTCACTTTTTCATGCCCAGGGTTTATATTCCCACCTAGGTGTTTCTGGTGTGTCATGTCTCCTTCTAACCATTCCATTATCCACCCTATGTTCAAACAATTATGGTGAACCGTGTCTCTTTCGAGCCCGACCATCGCTAGATCCCACATTATGTTCATTTTCCCAATAGAATGGGTGGCACCTATCAACCCATTTTCCCTTCAAAAAAACTAGTTGAGGCTGGTAATTTTGTTTTTTCCTTGCTAGGCTCCCCTCTGAAACTTCATCTCTCCAGTGCGTCTTCACTCCTTCCACCTTCGACGTGCTCTCGCTTGACTCCTGAGTATTTCCAATCTTCTCTACCACACCTCCTTTTACTAAGTCGCAATGCAACAAATCTGCTCTGGGCTATGATCTTGTGCCATTCTCCAAATGAGAAGTATTGTGAATAGTAATATTGTTAATATTATTATTAAAAAGATAAATTATATTTATTAAAATATAATATTATTAAAATTTATCTATATATCTATATATTTAAAAGTCAAACAATATATATTATTAAAATGTACATATATGTATATATAATTTATATATTACATAAATTATAATATAATAATTATTCAAATAAATTAAAAAAAAAAAGATTTATGCATATAATTTATTATTTATATATTATAATAAAATAATTATTCAAATCTTAAAAAGATAAAAAAAATTAAAAAACTAAATATATAATTAGATATTTATTCATTATTTTAAAAAAATAATCTAAAATAGTGATACTAATATTTTCAAATATTAATAAACTTTGTAAAACTGAATAAGTTATCAACTTGCTAATAAAAAGAAATTACCCGTAAACAAATAGTAAATAGCCATTTAAATTTAAGTTCAAAATATTAAATTATACCTAGATTCAGTTTAGTGTTTGTAAATATTCTGACTATCAAATAGTCATTTTTTTGGGAACCATGAGGTAAATGTTTTGACTACCCAATAGACTTTTCTCAAGAACTAGCAAGGTAATTGTGTGGTCACCCAACAAAATTTATTCTACAACCGATCAGGTAAATATTTTGATTACCCAATAGAGTTTTTCTTAAAATTGGAGCAATAATTTTATGAGAAAGTAAATAGTAAAGTAAATATTTGACTAATCAGTTGAGTTTTATGGAAAATTAGTGATCTAAATATTTTGATAAGCCAACAAAGACTATTTTTTTTGAAGTTTTTTTTGAAGTTTGTACAGTGATTAATTCATTGTTTAATCACTCAGAAAGCAAATTGCGGTAATATAACATAAAGTGATCTTTGAAAATTAGTAGTCATCAATTTTTACAAAAAATGCAACATTTCATACCCAATTCCCTTGAAAAATATTCAACCTTACCCTCCTTTCGAGAAAATTACACCTTTTATACTAGTTAGTAAATATCATTCTTATGCTCAAGAAGTCACACAGGGATTACATTTCCACAAACAAAAATTTGCGAGAATGTCATCTTTGCAGGAAAAATGGGTGAGAGAGAAATTTGGGTGCAAAACCAAAAGAACTTGAGACAAAATGAACATCAAAATTCCCATAAGCCTAAGCTTTGCAAAATTTTAAACTAAGGTGATTTACGAAAAAATGGTAATCAATAGGGCCAATAAGAAAAAATAAAAGAAACTAAGTGTATTTATGCTAATATATACTTAATTACGTAAGGTGAAGGATATCATAATGTTAAAACTTAATTTGCCGTAATTTTCATTTTAACTAGAAGAGTTTGGACAACTGGAAACCAATAGCGGCAGGAAAGTAGCCAAAGAAATGACAGAAAACAACTGAGAAAATGTTGAAAAATGATGGACGACTTATATTTGCATTCCACGGTTTAACAAACTATAGATTGAAGGGTTTCCATTTCTAGTGGATGTAATTTAATTAAATTTAAATTGATGCGTGTAACTCTAAATTAAAAAAATGTGTGAATATTTTTCTCTTGATTTTCTAGGTGTTAGCCATTACACAAAAGGTACTCAACGTGTTAAAAGTTTACATATCGATATAACAAAAAAATGGCAACCCTATAGCCCATTCTAAGTGTTGGTGAGGATGTAGCTACCTAGGACAGTACTGAAAATGATTCCTTGAATTTAGTAACTCCTGAACATGCAAGCAAGAGACACAGGGAGGAAGACCCAGAAGAAGATAACAATAATGGAGATGGCCCATTAAGAAATAGAGGATGACGCAACTTGATGGGACCCAACAAAATGGTGCAGAGAAGTCTATGGAAGAGGCCAGGCTTGCTAGAAAATACCAGTTAATTATTCATGTGGGAAAAAAGTGTATGTTCGTTTGGATTTTTAGTTTTAAAATATTAGATCAACTTAGCAATGACAACTTATATGTGTTTATTACTATACAATATTAGTCATCTTGTGAAAAAAAGTGATGCTGCATTTATTATTGCCATGGGAGCAAAGCATGTTGTGAAAAAAGTTGACCATTTACATATATATAAATAGACATAGGTTTATTGAAGAGTAGAAGAGCAAATGGAATAAAGAGATAGAGAGCAGAAGAGTGAATGGAATTAAGTCAGAAGTACCATGAATTGTGTGGAAGCCTTTTCCTAGTGCCCGCTACGTAGTCTCCCGAGGTTTAATTTGAGTAAATTGACTACTTCCAGTGGTAGTCTCCGTAGAAGCCTGTTTCCAACAAATTAATTGCTTCCAGTGGTAGTCTCCATAGAAGTGTGTTTGTGGTGAATCAAATAAATCAATTTGTAGTGAAAATCAGCGGTGGGTGGCATTTTAGATGTTTACCAAAAGGAGTAAATGCTTGCCAGATATTTACCAATTCAATAAATGTAGAAGAATGGAATTTAAGGTGTCTAGAAGGTGTATTTCCATTGCTGTGGCTCCGAAGGCATTCTGACGGCACACTTGAAGATATAAAAGGATGGCTGCTCACCCAACTCGTCCATGCATTGATTACTCGAGACCATTTGGCAAGTGGGTTCAATGTTAAATAGGAAACCACAACAACTTGACAAAAAACCATGTCAGCGTGAGACCTGTTTTAGGCCAAACCTCATGCTATATATAGCCTATCGGCTAATAAATTTGACTTGCATTCACATTTTGACCCAAAGCTAAAGTATACATTTGTAAAGTGTGTTTAATCTTCCTCACTTCTACAATGGTTGACATACCAAAAAAATGGTATCATTTAAAAATATAAGGTTTAGTACCTTATTGTTCTAGAAGCACTTGTAAATGAGTGACTTTAAGAGCCTGCATTTTTAAGTACATGAGAACATTAAATCAAATCATGAATTTAGTATACATAGAGATATGAATATCAATACAATCTCCTAAAAAAGGTGAATCTCTATCTTTCCAAATATTAAATAGAATCCACTTTGAAAGCATACTAGAATGGGGAAAATTTAGCATGAATTTTGGGCCAAGCTCCCAAATGAATCATATAGAAAGAAAATGATCTAATAAAAAAGGATAGAAGAAGTCATGGATCCAATTCTAAGTCAACTGGACTCTAGTATATGACTAGAAAAGATCCTTGAGAGTTTCATTGTGTCTGTAGAAGGAACATCACAGATTGATGACCTCTAGATGGATTAAACAAGACCCAAAGGGAAGACCTTAGTAAATCTTTGAATATAGGTCAAGGAAAGTGTGCAAGTTTAGGCTAAGAATGATCATATAAATAATTTAGAATTTGTATTGCCACGAGCCAATCATGTACTATAAAACCCATATATAATTGAAATTTCAATCTATCTATAGATGAGCCATGAATATTCTTTGTAATGTTTGTAGACACATAAAATTTTCCTCGTAATCACTTTTACCCATTGCATATTTCAATTGGTCACCTTTATAATCATATCTCCATATTATAACCATTTATTCATATTATAAGCATTTATAGGCATCTATAAGCATTATTCATAAAATCATATAATCATTTATCATTTATCATTTATGCATTAATCATTAAAATATCATTTGCATATTCCATTAAATTATTTAATAATCTATCCATTATTGATCCATTGGCGTAAATCTATTCATCCATTCATCTCATAAAATCATTTATAAGTCCATAATCATTTTTCACTAAACCCATTTTCACAATAATTTATCCATTATAAAATATTCATACATTAATGCATTTACACATTTCATTCATTTGCATATTCATTCAATCATTAAAATATCACACATATTCATTAAATTATCCATTTACCACCTAAATGCATTTATCCATTTCAATCTTTTATCTTACCCATCTCATGTATGTGGGATATTTTTCCTCGAAGCCAATCTTTTATCCCACATTTCTTCCACAACTTGCATTCACCCTAAAATATGCCTATTTAAACAAGACTCTTCTCATTTTACCCCTACACACAAATTTTGCATCTTTACCTTTTTGCATCTTCTTCCATTATCTTTGCTTTGCATTGTATTTTCATTTTGAATCTCCATTCATCATAGCTCTCTGTGCACATGTTTTTACTGAGAGCATTTTAAATATAAGCACAAAGTCTTCAATGATAGGAATGCAATAGAGATTAGTTTCACTGAAAGCATTTTTTGTTTTTAAGTAGTTTAGATGTTTTGTTTTATGGTTTTGTTTTCAGAATGAAACAGCTCTATTGATGTGCTATGGAACAGTGATTCTGGTTCATAGAATCATTTGTTTCAATGCGCACAATGTTTGTAGAACATGGTTTCCAATTTTTCTACCAGATTTTCTTGTATTTAATTCCCATTTCATGGAGTATTTCAACACGAACAAAATCAACAATTGTCTCGGATAAATCACAGAGAACGGCAAGTGTATTTAATGAGATCAAAATAATTCCCAATTATTTTGTAGAAAAACCCCAAGAACATAAAAGCTTCCCTTGACATGGTGGTCGGGTTAGCTTCAAAGTTATGGTCCACAAATCAAAAGCTATAATTTTTTTACTTTTTTTAACAGACATAATTGATTTAGGGAAAAACCTTTCCATAAAAGAAAGCAAAACTACAGGTGCTTTTGGAGAATCCTTCAAAATGTGCAACCAATTCCTCTAATAAAGTTTGCCATTAGAATTGCTGCCCTCCCTGGTTCGCCCTCCATTACAAGCATCTTCCTTAATCTGATACTGACTTGGGCATTCTCCAACGGCTACTTTCCACCATACAATTGATTTTACTCCGTGCGAACCAATCCACGCGGCAGCCGAAATAACAAGCCAAGAGGATGTCTTTTGTTCACGCGTTTCTTTGCATCAAATCCATTTCCTGACGATGAGATGCCAAAACGAGAAGTATATTTGCAGGAGGCCCTCTTGAGCTTTTGGAAGTGGGAGGAGATCCATGAACTGTAGTTGCTGTGGCGATGGCGATCTGGAGGGGCCGTGGAAGAGGGGTAGAGAGTAGCCAGTCCTCTGTCCAGCTGATTGGTTATCGATACCAGCTCATGCGAATCGTACAAGGGGCTTCCACAATCCCACGAAGAAACATTTTGCACCTTCTTTGAATCATCTTCCATTCTTACACTACATATGCTTTTTCTCATACCCACATCTCCTTCACATTTTGTACTTTGAATTGCTGTGCATTGCAGGCGAAACAATCTGTTTTTCCTTTATTTCTTGGCTTGATTTGTAGAGAGAACTGGTTCCTACATTACTTTGCTCAGCCATGATTCAGCATTTGATCTGTTCATTTATCACGTTCATTATGACTTCAATCAATTAAAAACTATAAAGAGACGGCTTAGTTTATTTAAAATGTTAGAAATAATCGAATACGACGTGAATTGCCGACCAAGAGGAATCCTCACTTTACAACAAAGTGTGAGGAGTGGCTGTGGGATAGGTGCTCAGATCTCTGGTATACATTATCATTTTACAAATTTGGTAGAGCAACAATAAATGAATGCATTTGTAGTATTTAAATCATAATTAAATGGTTTAACCCTCACTACAAAAATAAGAGTCCTGTGCTAATTGGTACGTTCCTTGTTTTATCCCATGGAAGTTTAGGTATGAGTGTTAGAACATGCCACTTGCTGCATAATTAGCACATGCAATGAGGCAACCAAGTGCTCAAGAAATAGAAAATCACTATCCTCAATCTTTAAAAGATAAGCTATTCACTCCATTTCAATTTTATACATATTTGGTATTCCTTTTTATTTTTAACTTTAGAGGAGGAGGAACAAAGTAAATAGGTCAAATCAATCAATAAGAATCTATCATGAGAATATATTTGTTTCAAAATGTTTTATGTTGGGGAAGTCCTCAGATATTATAGAGATTTATATGATTTTACAAGTTAATTATTTAAATTAAAAATTAGGTTATTAAAGATGGCACCATACTAATGTTTTCAAGATATCAATTTTAAAAAGAAGAATAATAGCTTATATTATATTATATTTCTAATATTGTGACAAAAACAAACTTTTCTACATATGATCTAGTCCAATTCAATAAGATGCATGCAAATAAGCATATATTATCTAGATCTAGTAGGTGATGGTTTGTGGGTAAGTAATTGTGAAATTATACACAAATGTGCATGGAGAAAATAAGAAAAATAAATTTACTTAATTAATTGCTTAAATATTGTATTCTTTTGATGAAGATTTTGGACCTTAACTATTGGCACCCTAAAAAATGTAATTTTGTTTGTTAGTGCAGTACCTCAAATCTTACTCTAAATGCATATTATACACAACATTGAATTCATTAGTCTATATTAGGTCTATGACTTTAGATTTGTCCTCTAATTTGACCATGTTGAGTGCACCCTTTGTCATATTACTTACATAATAGATATATGTTTGCTTTGCTCTTTTCTAATATTTGAGACTAGTAGTATTTATGAACACTTTTAAAGGATTGCCTTTATGTTGCAAGGGAACACACTCTCCTAAGTCAACCCTTGAAAAAATTAAACACAAGGTCATAGACAACACACAAGACTCCCAAAAGGATGTAAATAGATTTGTTATTACTTTTACTACAATGCATATAAAAATTTCACTATTTGATTGCTCCTTTAATGCTCTAGGATGAGAAAGGGTGCATAATTTAGGATGATGAATGCATGGATTTAAGTATTTGCACATGGCATCACATTTCATATAAAATGTACTTAGTTGGCATAGGGATTAAAAATAAAAGGAAACAATTGGATATAATTTGAACTTGAATTTAGGAAAGACAGGGGTCAAGACCATGGCTATGGGGTCAAACTTGTGATTAAAAAATGACCTTGGATGGGAAAATGGTCAAATTTGGGTGAAATATTGACTATATTTCACCAATGTAGGTGTATGAATAAGTATGATAAATATAAGGATTGAGTAAATGTATCCAAGTAAGTGTGTATAAGGATACAATAAGTGTGTATAAGGATGAGAGATAGATGTGTAGAGATATACATGTGTATGGAGAGAGGAAAAGGTTGGGGGAATGAGCTTTCCTTGGCACAAGATTACAAATTTTATGGATATGTATATGTATCAAGACATTTCCTCATAATATGCACAAAATTAAGTGAAAAAAGATACGGATATGTAAATTTTACTAGTGCATTTTACCCCCACATTTAGGTGTATTGAATCCTTGAATTGTCATACATATCAAAATATGTAGCAGTCAAAAGAATGTATGTAAATATATTTTCATATGTAAGAGGATATCAAATGGGATCCATAAAAAGTTTCAATGGACCTTGCAAGATTTCATTGTGCGGCTTCATCCTTCAGTATGAGCTATTAATGTGAACCACCAAAATAAAGGAACACGTATGCAATGAGTAGCTTTTGTCTCATAAGTGAAATTTAGATACAAAACAATCCTAGCCCACTTAACTATTTAATATATGATAAATAGGAGATGGGTAAAGTAAAGACATTCTACATGTTTAAAATATGATAATGGTGTGTTTGTTTGGTAGCCATGGGATGGAAAGGCACATGGGGTGGAATGTATGTCATACGATAATGTTATATATGGTCATGGTGACATGTCTCAATGTATCACCTATCACTACTTGAAAGCTTGACATACAAATGCTCACTTTACAATATATTCCTCCTTCAATTTATTACATTTATAAGAGGCAAAAGATTGAAGCGGAGGGAAAATCAAACATAGTAGGTGATAGGGAGCATAAATGACACTTGCATGCATCTTAGATGAAGTGAATAGGCATAGGGTAGCTTTGATGTACCCAAGTGCTAGGTATAATATAAAGTCCAAAAATATAGTGTTTTAATTAAAAGAAACACTAATTATAATGTTTGAGAACTCACATAAAAAAGAGTGCTCATTAAATTAATGAGTGTTCCTCGTAGAAGGGGAATTCCAATTTGAAAATGTAACTCTCAATTATTTAAAATTATAATGCTATATTAAAAATAAGTTTTTCAAAAAGGATAGGGCACATATTTTGACAAACTAAATTGTAGAACCCTCAAAATTTGTGCCTTGATCTACATGCTAGGAGAATTTTACTAGGGCTTCTAGAGATTGATTCCAACTATGATGTATTTATTGTTGATCCTAATAGATTGATTTATTTTAGATGTAATGACACATTTCATTTTTCATCAAGAAGATTCCTATAAATAATACTTAGTGAACACCAATTAGTAACCCCTTGACCCTATAAGCAAGCTTTTACTTGAGCTATTTGGACAAAACAAAGGTTGATCCTAGATTATTTGATGCTTCTTGATACAATAGTGAGCTCAAAATGACTCCACCATTCACTCGATATGCATACAACTAATATTCTATAGTGCTCTCAACATAACAATAAATTAACCCTAACGCAATATTACTATAATATCATGTTACATTTATAACTTTTCTAACCCAAAACTAGATTGCTTAAAAATTAACTATATTAAATACTATAATGAAAGACACGATTTGATCGCAGGAGCATCCGATTGGTGTAAGGGCAATCTTGCATCACCCAAAATAGTTAAATTTCAAGTTTCTCATTTTTTAGATGTTTTACATTTTTGGATACCCTTTTTGTCATAGTGAAATTCCCAATTTATGGTTTTTACTTTCTATTCATGGGTGGAAAGATATTGCGTTTTAGTTTCCTAGATTTGCACTGAAAATCTTTTGAGTTAGATTTGAGGCACTTAGAGTTCTGGATTGGCCCTGAAACTTGCCAAAATTGGCATAGCAAATTTTGAGCGTGTTATTGACTTCGAGACCTTTCCACGGTTCAACGTTCAGCGAACGAGTCAGATCAAAGTTATAGCCCGGGAAGTTGGTTTTCTAGAAGATACAATTACAAATGCTCTTTTGAAATTTGAACTTCATGTTGTAAATTTTTCGGCACCAAACTCCTAAACTCAAATTTGAATGTTGTTTTGGCTCCAAACTAATGAGGAGCTCTATTTATGGGTGGGTTTTCTAATTTTTGGGTAATTTTTTGGGGACAAGCTCGCATATTGCGAAAGCAAGTGATTCCATTTTCAGAACTTGCATGTGTGTTGTGGAACTTGGGATTTGAGATCCCAATGTAGGGCTTCCATTTTCTGAATAATAAAATTATTCTCTTGTTTGTGGTTATTTTCAAGTCTCGGCTGGCACCTCATCGGGCGGTATCGTAGGTTTTGAGCTGCGGTGACGTATTGATCGGGAGGCGCTCACACTCAGGACCGCGGGTTGTGGGTCAAGGTCAAGAAAGATGCTCTAAGAGTGATGCCCCAGGCGTGGTGGTGCCAGAGGGTACGAGGCGAAAATGTTGGTGGAAGAGATGCACCGCAGCCTCCAAAGCATTTATTGATGCTATAAGAGCAA
>VDFB02324964.1:0-23582 GCA_007258455.2 Sequoia sempervirens
CTTTGATTAATCTTCATCTTGCATTCTCATTAATTGATGAGAATCCATGATCCATGTCTCTCATCTTTTTCATCCTAAACCATTGGTTAATATTTTTGATCTCAACTACCCATTTTTCATTTGCTCTCCTATAAATAGATCACTATTTGGAGACAAATGGAGCCATCTTTTATTGCAAAGTCATGCTGTTGAATTTGATCACATCCATACTCTCAATTTTCACACATTTAGTTTATTTTCAGTTTGTTTTAGTTGCATAATAGCTTCAAGCTTTCATTAATGGCTTCCATGCATCCATCTTAGCTTGTAAATAAATTAAGGTTTTCATCTTTTAGCATCATTTTAGCTTAAATTAGCTTAGATTAGCTTAGCAATTGCATAATTAGATCATTTATAGCATAAAATCATGGTAACTTAGCTTGCATAATGTTCATTTTAGCTTAATTTAGTTTTTTCATACATCAAACATCATGATTTCATCAATTCTCTTCCATAGAATCAACTGAAACAAGCTCACTATGATGGGATTGGGAAAGGGTCATTGGTCCACATCAATGCAACACCAATTCCATAACAAGATAAATTTCAATGGATTAGAGTAGATGTTTTCTTTAAAGCTTTCATAAGATTAACATGTTAGGTTTTTTGATAAAATTTTTACTTTCAATTTTGATTGACTAATCTTGTTGAGATTCGAGTATTGGTTGCTTCATTATGCTTCAATTCTTCATGGATCAAGCATAATTCAGCCCATATCCAGTATCCTCCCATTGACATTCTGATGCTAGGAGGTAAAACCGATCATTTAGTTATTTTTTAGCTCAAAATCCATGTTTTTGTTGTTTTCCGGGTTGCAGTGACGCTCAAACCACAAATAGCGATGTTATCTCAATAGCGTTGCCATATAGTGATGCCCAAGGAATTTGATACAGTGATGCATATTTAATTGGATGACGCTAATTTAAATATAGCGACACTTATTTAAATTTTAACTATCATGGAACAAAAACGGTGGCACTCACCCCCAACAGATCGACACTTTCAAGCTTCAAATCATTATGCACTCGTTTACAACGACGCCCATCAATATAGTGACAATATTGTGCTCTCTATCATTTTTGTAGAGCGATGCTCAAATTCACTAGAGTGATGCCCAAATTTCAAATTGTGATGCCATCATGTACAACGATGCTCAACTAGGGTAAGAAACTTTTCGCTTATTTTTTGACATGTGACTTAATTTCTTTTGATTATTTGATCCTTGATCGATGTTTGACTATTTTTTCATTGTTAGACTAACAAGATTTTGAAATTTTTAAGGCATGGAGTGAAATTGAAGAAATTCTCTTCTATCTAAACATTCTATAATTGTAACTAGCATTTAACGCTTTGGGGCAATTATAACCCAATTTCATGCTTTATTACTTTAAGTTTTTAGGCAACACACTAGTTTTCCATTGGGTTTAAAATGAATGTTCAAAGTTGGCTAAAAATGAACCCTCACATCACATCTTTCAATTGGGCTTTAAATTGAACAAGGAAAACTCATCTTTCAATTGGTGCTTAAAATTAACTCATTATTGCTTTGAAGGATAAAATTGACAACTATTTGTTTTGTTTTGTGGTTTCCAAATTTGTTAGTGAATGTGTATGCAATTCTCTTACGCCATTTGGTGATCTTGAGAAACAAAAACATTCTCTATCACATTGCAAAATAACCTCCACACTTCAAATTTGTGTTTAAAATTGAACCATGATGCTAGTGTGAGAAAAGGAATAGTGTGTGTTCTCTCTTTGTGCATGTGAACAAAGATGATCAAACTAAAAATGTACTTACTCGCTATTATTCACCTTTAGAGGGAATTCATTGGTGGGAAAAAGTACTCACCCCAAGGGAACAACCCAAGTAGTAACGAGCATAAGCTAGGCTCTTTCAAACAACTATATAAATTTGTGGTTGCAAGGAATGTTTGTAATCAATTGATTGATGCATGATAGCTCTCCCCTAGTATATTTATGATGTGTAAAGACCTTGTTCTAAGGGTTGGGAGACCTCTTGAGGGATTTTATCATAGTATCCTCTTAACTGGATGCCCTTATTATGAACCTTTGTGTAGTAGCCAAAAATCCCTAATATTTGTTGATGTCAAGAGGTTGGACCTCCGAAGCCGTCCCACATATTTTTGGTTCTTAGTAGAGATGAATTTTTTTTAATGGGAGATTCATAAGAAATTGAAGCTTGGTTGACTCGTAGAAGTGAGTGTCGTGGAGGGGAGCTAGTGTGGTCAAGCTTCTAATCATCGGCTCTAAATAAGTGTAGTTGGAGAAATCCAAGTGGGAATACAACAAATATAGCCATTTCTATCCTAGGGTTGTAATTCTTGTGAGTCAGTCTAACACTTTGCTTGGTTTCAAAATGTTCCAAAAACAAACACTCACTATTCAAAATTTCAAACACTTTGGTGTAAATATGGACTTCTTGAGTTAGCCTCAATATTACTGATTTTCCTATGAATTTATCCTTAGAAATTTCTAAATATCTTGACATTAATCTCAAACCCATATTTACCAAAGACAACATAGGAAATTGTGGCTTTAATCTCATAATTTTCATGAAATGGATATTGTGAAAGTTATGATGTTTTTGACATAAACATCTAGTTTGAAAACATAATCAAAGACAAGTGTTTGTGGAAAAATCAATTCACTTAAGCAAAGATAAATTGAAAAATGAACCCCACATGACTATTTGGAGACCGATTGCTCCTGTTGAACAACTTGATCTTCTAGGTGCTACAATTCAGCCAAAATTCAAACTCATAAATGGTGAACAAACAAATCTCATTAGTAGTTTGAGAACCTTCACTTTTGAACACAAGGAAACAATCTCATAGTGGAGAAGTGCATTAAATATTATAGACGAAGAAGAGGAACATGCTGATATTGAGGCTAGAAGGCCCCTATTACCACCACCCACGTGGCAATAAATATCTCCTTTTCTTCCATAAACTTAAACTTTTTCCCCATGATCTCACAAAAAATTAGGATTCCTAAACCAAAGTCTACAACACCTCATTTTAGACTTCGGCATCTCACTCCAAAAGCCTTTAAGAAACTCCTTCGAGCAGTTCACAAAAATAGAAACAAATTCGTAGAAAAATTCTATAGACATGCTTCGAGGTATAGTCTATAATTGTTTGAATTCCTTTGGAGTCAAAATCCCAGTCTTTTTCATGATACCCAACTCCTCCAAATTATTCATAAAATAGGTAAACTTAGTAGAGGAAAGTATCTAGCACTCCATTTTAGACATATGAATCATCAAACAAAGTACAATCAAAAGTTGGCATCCATATTTTATCACAACTTTTACACTTTGTTGAGAAACTTTTACACCCAATTTAGGAGAGCCTGAACAAGTTTGAACATTCCCCTTTGTCTCTCAGTTTCAAATACTTGAAAATTTTAGAGGTGTACCATCACTTTCTAAATCATTGGGTCTTTAGGATTTGAACATTTTAGAGCTCTAGCATCATTCTCACTACCATTGTTTTTTCAAAACAAAAGGTTCACTTTAGGTCAACACTGGGTCAAACATTTCATTCACCCCTTCATCACATTTCATCTTCCATCTCATCTATCTTTGCAAAATTTCAAATACACTAACACTTTGGGACTTAAAAAATCACACCAACTTGCCACCTTAGCTACTTTGCATGTGAAATATATCCTTTTCCAAGCACTTAGTTGAGATAGTTATCATCTTTGAACTAGTTCATCTTGAAGGTGACAAGTCTACCCTAAAGATTTCTAAGTTCATTAGCATCCTTTATCCCAACATCAAACATCAAACATGAAAACTTAAGTCAAAAGTGTTGTCCCAAAACGTTTGAAAAGATAACCTCCCACATCACCCATCTTTTCATCCCACATTGTCATCATTGCTCCTAGAAGACTTAAAGCATCCCTTTTACCTAGGTTTGAGTCAACTAGAGAGTTTAAACATTACAAAACTCAACACAACTCTCCCATAGCTAACCCCAAATTTATGGTAAGGATGAGATAACAACACAAGAGAATCATGGAAAAATAAAAAGTTACATTTACCTCAAGTAATGCAAATCCTTTAGAGTTTGATCCTAGAAGTCATGTTACACCATCACAACAACCATCATCTCCTTTAGGACCATATAAAATTGAAGATGTTACCAACAACCCATTTGAGCTCACTAGGGAAGAACTTTTAAAACATCAACTTTTTGAAAGTGTAGCTCCTATATCCCCGACATTTGTAGTACAAAGTTTTACATAGGAATTCACAACTCCATTACAAGGGCCAAGTCAAACTTACATACCTAGTCTTGCAACCAGCCTTGCTAAATATTTTGGTCACACCTTACCATTCAAAATTAATACACTTGTGGGTACTCTTGAAACAAATCCTCCACCTCCCACTTCCATTTGGAAACCTACCTTTGGTGCTCCTCCCGTTCTCAAAGATCCAAAACAATTACGCACTCCCCTTGAACTTCAATATTCCAAAACAATTATGCACTCCCCTTGAACTTCAATATTCTACCACCACTTTGACATTTTGGGGAAACCCTTCTTCATCCACACCTATGAGTACCAGAAGTGTACCTTGTTGCAAGGTGTGACCCTTTTTCTTCCTTTTAGCACTAAGTGCTTGGCTTTGTGACATGGTCTAGCTACCTCCTATTGTTCTTAATCGAAGCTTGTATCAGGAATTGAAAGGTTGATCTTTTGGTGCAACACCAAGTCCAACAATTGGTATTAGATTTGGTCACAGGTTCAAACCCCATGCTTGTGCTGGGGAGGATTGTTGCAAGGTGTGACCCTTGGTCTTCCTTGCAACACTAAGCGCTTGGGTTTGTGACATGGTCTAACCGCCTCCTGTGGTTCTTAATCGAAGCTTGTATCGGGCATTGATAGGTCGATGTTTTGGTGTAACGACAAGTCCAACATACCTACCATCACTCAGAGCAATACATACCAAAAAAATAAAAGTAGCACCCAAGGGCATGTCAATACCATATCACAAAATCAACCCTCAATGCAAATAGGGACATCCTTATCCAACTCACCGATGAGTTCATCCATTCCATCTATCATTATCACATCATCTCCTATCAATCCACCACAAAGCAATCCCTTGGCTATGAGTTCTGTCAATCCTAGGAGTACCTTGATCACAAATCCTTTGTTTACATCATTTACACAAGGCAATCCTCCCAACATAGGACAAGGTAATCTTTTCAATCAATGGAATCAAGGTCATAGTGTGTCATTTCCATTACAAAATTTAATCACATCATCCTTTCCAATAGCTCCCTTTTCTATACCAAATCAATCGAGGCCTCAAACATACTTTTCTCCCCCTCAATCCACTATCTTACAAGGAATTTTAAACCAAGGGAATCTTCCACCTTTCACTACCAATCCACTAACCAATCAAAACATGAATGTTCCTAATCCTTTATAGATATCTCAACAAGCACTTGATCCCACATTGCAAATACATGCCCTAGCTCTACAACAAGCACAAAAAAATTACCAACAAACCATACGACAACAATAAGCACAACAAGCAACCTTAGCAGCTCAACAAGCAGCCTTATCACAACAACAACAAGAAAAAAAAGTAGCCTTAGCAAAACAACAACATCAAGCTCAACAAGTAGACTTAGCACAACAACAACATCAAGCTCAACAAGCAGCCTTAGCACAAGATCAACAACAAAAATAGCAAGCGACCATTTCCCAACAAGCTCAGCAAGCAGCTTTAGCAACACAATAATCCACACAACAACAAGCACAACAAGTAGCTTTACTAGCACAACAACAAGAAGCCCAACAACAACCCTTAGTGGCACAACAACAAGCCTTACTAGTTCAACAATATGCCCAACAACAACAACAAGGATCCTATTTTCCTCATATGAACATCATTAATCCAAACACATCAGGAACATATTCATCACTTTCACAAAACCTCACACCTTCATATACCCCATATAACTCATCTCATCCCACCATATGTTCCTCCACCCAATCTATAGGAAGATCTCACTTTACAAATGAGGGCACTCTCACAACAAATGCAGGACTTTCGTATGGGAAAGGAAAAAAAACCTCACACATAGAACTTGTGTCCTTACCCATTTGATTGAAACATAGCAATGGTACCATTCCCTCTTGGCTTTGAAATCCCTAAATTTGACAAATACAAAGGGAGAGGAAGTCCTGTTGACCATATCAAAGAATTCAACATCATGTGCATGGAAGTGGTTTACAATGGTTTATATCTAATGTGCCTCTTTCCTCATAATTTAACAAGTATTGCTATGGAATGGTTCTCTCATTTTCCTCCTGGTATCAAAACTTTTCAAGAAATCACTGAAAAATTCATCGATCACTTCTCCTTCAATCTTGATATGGATGTTAGTCTAGAAGAGTTGTACACTCTCAAAAAAAATCCAGGAGAAACCTTCACAAATTTCTTACAGTGATGGAGATAAAGAGCTAGTAAAAGAAAGTGGCCTATTCCTAATGACCAACAAGTGGGAATCATCATAGACAACCTTGATCCGAATCTATCATTCCACTTAAAAATGCAATGCATCACATCCTATGATGAGCTTGTTCCAAGAGCCCTTAACATTGAAAGAGCCCTAATCTCACAAGGAAACACTGAATGTTACAAAGATAACCATCCTTCAACCATTTCAAATGAGAAACCTTGCATATGGGCTAAAAAAAAAAACATAACAAATGATGGTGTTATAGACGCTAAGGTCATGCTAAGTGCTCCTAGACCCAACTACAATCAAGTTGCTAACATCCAACCAATAGTGCAACAAATGGTACCAGCTTAGAAAAATTAGATCAATAACACCAACATGCAACCAAGGCCAACTGATAATAGGAACAACTATCCTAAACACAAGTACACACAGTTATCAGAACCCATCAAGACAATCATGAAGAAATTGGTAGAGTCAAATTGATAACACTTCCTAACTTTGAACACTACCAATAAACCCAAGAAAATCCATCTTGGTACAATGACCATGATCTCTATGACTTTCATAAAATCAAAGGACATAAAACAATAAATTGCATGAAACTCAACAATATCATCCAAGATCTCATAGTGAATGATATCATATCTGTTGAGGTACCAGTTGGAAACTTGGATCTCAAGATATAGAAGACCCCTATGCCTGATCATAACAAAGCTAACAACCATGGAAAAGCTAAGGCTTACACCAATGTCCAGCATACTTATTCCAATGTAGTTGCTTCCTATGTTAGCATTATCATTGTTGTCACCATTAAAGGAGCTAGTATGGAATGTGGAGTCACTACAGGACGTGACAAAATAACCATTCAAGAAGTCATCCCCACTCAATCTAGGACACAACCTACCTTGCCTACATCTAATCCTAGCAAGTATAATCTTGTAGATCATCTTAAACAAACCCCCACTCAAATATCAATTTTGGAACTTTTGAGATTATCTCCTGTGCATAGAGAAATACTAGAAAAAACCTTGTCTGAATCCTCCGTTCCTGAGAACATTGATATCAATCAATTTCAAGCTATGGTAGGGCTTATTGCTAGCCATCTTCTCACCTTCTCTGAATAGGATTTACCATTGCAACCATCTCATAACTGTGCTTTACACCTTGATTTTTTCATTCATAAAAATAAGGTCAAAAGAGTTTTGGTAGATGGAGGTGCTGGTTTAAACATTTGTATGTGTAGTTGATCAAGCATCTAGGCTATTCAAAAGATACTATTGAGAAGACAAAGAGTACCACCATCAGAACATATGATGATCAAGAACGGGTATCACAAGGAATCATTGCGCTCCCTATTCAAGTGGGAACTCTCATTGCAAAAACTGCATGCCAAGTACTTGATCTTGATCTTCCTTATAACATTCTACTTGGTAGACCATGGATCCATGCTTTGAAATTTGTAGCCTCAACCTATCATCAATGTGTGAAGTTTCCTTTTGAGGGTAGAGAAATCACTATCCATGGAGATCTCGAGCCTTTCTACTACTACAAGAGCCTTGAGGCCAAATTTTACAAGATCCCACAAATACCCAAAAATGATGAAGGACCTACACCATCAAGCTCATTTGTTGACCCATCATCTCTAGCCTCTACCTCAGCATCACAAGTACCAATTGTGAAAAGCATACCCAATTTCAAAGTCGTAATCCAAGATGATGGTTGTGGAAGCTACAAAATATTGAAAGACACCTTTGTCTTAGGAGAGTTACCTATTTCTCCACAAAACCATGGGAAACCAACATCTAGCACCAAAGAACAAGAAATAATCAAGATGGCAGCTACTACCTTCACCAAGTGGGGATACCTAAATCAAGAAGACATCAATGAACAAGATATCTCTAAGATCCTCTATCAATATGAAAGAACTGTTCATGTTCTTCCCATGAAAGATGACAACAAAGGTCTAGAACTAATGTAGAATAAGGGATATCACAGGAATGAGAAGCTAGGATAGAATGAAAATGGTTTAATAGAACCTGCCATTCTTGAGAAATGACTAAATAATCTTGGCTTAGGTTATATTACTAGCAAGGTCACACTTATGGGCAAAGGTGTTTTTGCTAAACGAGTTGAGGCTTACTCTGGGTCACCTACATCGCATGATAATACCTTAGATGAATTTCCCCTTGATTTGCTGACCTATTTGAGAACAAAACCCTCTTCATGATATTCATAGCATCCTTTATCTAAAATAACGAACCAACCAAAATATGCTTGTTATACTCGCAACACATTGACATGGACGAACAAGGACCGCCAATTCTAGATTTATTTGAAAATGATGAAGCGATCTCAGAATTCATGGGACTCTGTGACAACTTATCATGGGATGATCACAAAGAAGGATTTAACATAGATCTTGATACAGGGACATACTATTGGAAGATGATTGAATCCTTCATTCGCAAAACAAATGAAATGCAATTAACTTGAAGATCCTTGAGTGAAAGCCACCTAGTGGTGCTCTTTGATCCTAAAATAGTAAAAACAAAGGATGCATCCGATGGTGAACACCTCCTTGAGGCACACAAGGATGAATGATTAAATCTCCTCATTAGTGCAATGCATCCAGAGAAGTCAGTAGTACTAGCAGAAAAGGCTACACTAGTCAATGTGGGAACAAAGGAAAAACCTAAGATCACCTTCTATGTTGAATCGTTATTAGACGAAGAATAAAAGAACCTCACAACATTCCTTAAAGAGAGAAAATATAACTTTGTATGGCCATATATAGATATGCTAGGACTTGATCCAGAAGTAGTTGTGCATCACTTATCAGTCTATCCTGAGGCCAAACCAGTCAAGCAAAAATTAAGGAAGATGCACCCACAGATAGCACTCTTGGTTAAACTGGAACTACAAAAGCTTCTTGATGTTGGATTCATGGAGCTCTTTGTAGATTTAACAATGGGGCATGAAATGTTGTCACTCATGTATGGATTTTCAGGCTATAACCAAATCATAATTTCCAAAGAATATCAACATAAAACTACCTTTACTTGCCCATGGGGAACCTACTGCTGGAATGCGATGCCATTTGGGTTGAAGAATGTAGGAGCTACCTATCAAAGAGAAATGACCCTCATCTTTCATGACATGATCCACAAAACCATTGAAGATTATGTGGATGATATTTTGAAAAAATCAAAGAAAAGAAGTGAACACATACAAGTTTTAGGACCTTTCTTTGACAGGCTTGAAGAATACATGGTACGATTGAATCCAAAAAAATGTGTGTTTGGGGTCACATCAGGGAAACTTCTTGGCTTCATTGTTTCACAAAGAGGGATCGAAATTGATTCAACAAAGGTAAAATCCATCCTAGACATGGAACCACCACAAACATTGAAACAAATGAGAGGATTACAAGGAATGTTGTAGTCCATCATAAGGTTTATAACTCAACTATCAGGATAAGACTCACCCTTTTTTTCACCTTCTTCATAAAGGGATAACTTACAAATGGGATGAAAAATGTGATAAAGCTTTCCAAAAAATCAAGGATTATCTACTAACACAACCTGTGCTCATGTCATGGATACCAAACAAGCCACTAATCCTATCCATCTTAGCAACATCAACAACACTAGGAGCTATTTTAGTACAACATGATGAAAATGGAAAGGAAAGAGTTATATACTACATCAACAGAAATTTGGTAGGCTATGAGATGAACTATTCACCCATGGAGAAAGATTCCTAGTGGTATTTTTTGCTTCACAAAAGTTCAGGCATTACATGTTGTCACATCAAATCAAGCTCATCATAAAGATTGATCCATTAAAATATATGTTATCCAAAGAAACCCTCATAGGATGAATGGCTAAATGGGTAATGATCTTGACAGAGTTTGACATAGAGTATGTGGAGCACAAGGAAATCAAAGGACAAGTGATCATGGACCAGCTAGAAGAAGCACCCATCTATGATGAGAACCCTTTAATATCTGAGTTCCCTAATGAATCAATGTTCCTTATTAATCTAATATCTCAGTGGAAGATGTACTTTGATGGATCATTCACCCACCATGGATCAGGAGTAGGCATTCTTGTCATCACCCCTCAAGGTGATTGCATTCAAAAATATTACAGGCTATCATTCCCATGTACCAATAACATTGTTGAGTATAAAACCTTGATCATAGGTCTCAGGATAGTAGTTCAGTGGAAGATACAAGAGATGAAATTCTATGGAGACTCACAACTAGTTGTCAACCAAGTTAATGACGACTATCAAACCAAAAATGAAAAGCTCACTCCTTACAAGGAAATGGTGGAGAATCTCAAAGATCTTTTTATAGAAATAACTTTTGAGAAGATTCCTCACATAAAAAATAGAGAGATAGATGCCATGGGAACAATTGGATCACTACTATACATGCCAAACAACATTCCTCAATGTGAATTCTTGGTAGAACAACTTCTTGTATTGACTTTCAAAATCCCCAAATCTAAATTTTCATGTGTCATTTATGGTCTTGGATACCCTTGGTACCATGAAATATTTACTTACCTTAACAGAGGAACCATTCCATTAGATATCACACAAAACCTTAAAAAGACCTTTGTCAAAAAGGCATCTTGATTCATGATCCTAGGTGATACCCTTTACTGTTGAAGCATCGAAGGGACATTATTATGATGTCTTAACCAAAATGAAGGCTTAACTACCTTAACAAAAGTGGATGATGGAATATGTGGGTCCCATTCTAGTGGTATGACATTAGCTAAGAAATTGTTGAGGATGAGGTACTATTGGCCAACCACAGAGAAAGAAGCTCATTAGTATGTGCAAAAATACATCCAGTGTCAACAACATGGGGATCTGATTCATGCTCTAGCTCCAGAATTGCAACCAATGATCACACCATGGGCTTTTTCGCAATGGGGACTTGACCTCATAGGAAAATCACTCCAACTTCATCCAATGGCCATAAGTTCATCATAACTACCACTTATTACTTCACTAAGTGGGTTGAAGCCATTCCTATGACCTACATAATGAGAAAGAAAATAGCCAAGCTTATCTTGAATTACCTAATTTGTTGTTATGGTGTACCACAAATCCTCATCTCAGACAATGGAGCCCCATTCAAAAATCAATATGTGAAAGATTTGTGCCAAAGATTCAATATACAACAATGATTCTCTACACCATACTATCCCCAAGGAAATGGCCAAGTAGAAGCAAGAAATAAGACTATCCTAAAAATACTGAAGAAAACAATTAATGAAACTGGTCGTGACTAGCATCTGTAGCTAAATCATGCTCTTTAGGCTTATCGAATTAGTATCTACACACCTATAAGAGCAACCCCTTTCTCTCTAGTCTATGGATAAGAAGCCATCTTTCCTAATGAGGTTGAGCTCCCATCATTGCGAGTGTCACTAAAGAATTTGATAATAGAGGAAGAGTATAGAGTGTCTCAACTAAATGAGCTAGAATTCCTAGAGAACATTGTCTTGATGCCCTTAATCACTTGCAAGTGTATTAGAACTGACTGAAACAAAGCTATAACAAGAAAATCAAATGTCATTCATTCCAAGTATACAATCTCATCTTAAAACAAAATAAAAAGAACCTCCTGGATCAAGACAAGAAAGGAAAGTTTAACCCTAACTGGTTGGGTCCCTTTGTCATTACATCAAGCTACGAATCAAGAGCATACCAATTGTCAACCCCTGAAGATGAACCCTTGCAGGAGCCAATCAATAGCTTGGATCTCAAAAAGTTTTATGCCTAAACATGAAGGGTATAAATAAATTTAAAAAAAAAAAAAAGATCAAAATCCAAAAAAATGAGAAAAAGGATTGAAAAAAGTAAAGAAAAAAATTGTCCTCTAGTGAAAACCACTTCGGCGATGCTTTGGGAAAGTACCTTGGTGAAAACCTAGCAAATAGGCGCCTTGCATAAATAAGGTAACTCCATCTATTATTTGGCTCTTTTGACCTATCATTTTTTGCATCACCATTCATCCCCCATCTGTGTACTTATCATGGCTTGTCACTATAATGTATCATGAACTCTTTTGCATTACTTGGCATATTATCATGGTTGGTCTGTCTTGCCTTTATCGAAGAAGGCTAACATATCACACTAGTGGAATTTCATTATGCATCACAATCGAGTTCTTGTATATCTTGAGGTCATGGGACATCCTATTAGAAGATCCAAAAACATTCATATAATCTTATCCAAAAAATCCAAGAACATTTGTAAAATCCTGCATAGAGAAAATCCAAAAACATTTAGAAAATTGTATAGGAAAAATCCAAAACATCCAAAAAACATCAAAATCCCTAAAATGGTTAACACCGAAAATCCAAAAAAATAGAGTCCTCCTGTTGAACTATGTCGTCTCTAAGATTTAACATAGGAAAGACCATCACTTATGTGGCCCCGAGACACCCTAGGTCAGTCCTTTAATAGTCAGTTGTAATTAGCTATCATCACTCATCTATTCATATCTTTGTCCTATAAATGGTTTGAGTTAGTCAAACTATGTCGTCTCTGAGCTTTAATGTAGGAAAGGCCATCATCGATGAGCCCTCGAGACACCCTGGGCCAGTCCTTTAGCAGTCCATTGTAATTAGTTGTCATCTCTCATCTGTTCATATCTTTGTCTTGTAAATGGGTTGAGTCAATTGAACTACTTGGTCTCTATGTATATAATGTAGGCGAGGCTAATATTTGATCAACCCTCGAGGCCCCTAGGATAGGTCTTTAGGTTAGGTTCTTGGTCAAAATTTGAATATTCTAGAAAAACCAAAAACATCCAAATAAATCTCAAAAAATCCAAAAAATCCAAAAATCTCAAAAACACCAAAAACATTCATAAATTCTTAGAAAACCCCAAAAACGTCCAGATAAACTCTCCTAAAAAAGCTAAAAAATATCCAAATATCTCAAAAAAATCCAAAAACATCCACATATTTCAAAAATCCCAAAACATCCAAATATTCAGAAAACAAAAAAGCATTTGAAAATGGAAAACACAAAAACAATAGAAAACATTCAAAAGACCTAAAAAGCCTCAAATATTCAAAAAACCCTAAATAGCCTCAGAAAATCAGAAAAACAAAAACATCCATATAAACATTCAAAAGACCAAAAACAACCTCAAAACATTTCAAAATACCAAAAACAACCTCAAAATATTCCAGAAAATCCAAAACCCATCCATCCCATCTTGCTTTCACCCGCAACAAAGTTTCACCCATAATAAACTATCGTCACCTTCACCTTTTGGTCCTTATCATGGCTTGTCACTATAAGGTATCATGAACTCTTTTGCATTACTTAGCATATTATCAAGGTCAGTCTATCCTGCCTTTATTGAAGTAGGCTAACATATCACACTGGTGGAATTTCACTATGCGTCACAATTGAGTTCTTGTATATCTTGAGGTCATGGGACATCCTATTAGAAAATCCAAAAACATTCATATAATCTTATCCAAAAAACCACGAACATTTGTAAAATCATGCATAGAGAAAATCCAAAAACAATTAGAAAATTGTAAAGGAAAAATCCAAAACATTTAGAAAACATCAAAATCCCTAAAAAGGTTAACACCGAAAATACAAAAAAACAAAGTCCTCTTGTCTAACTATGTCATCTCTAAGATTTAACATAGGAAAGACCATCACTTATGTGCCCCTGAGACACCCTAGGTCAGTCCTTTAATAGTCCGTTGTAATTAGCTATTGTGACTCATCTATTCATATCTTTGTCCTATAAATGGGTCGAATCAGTTGAACTATGTCATCTTTGAGCTTTAATGTAGGAAAGGCCTTCATCGATGAGCCCTCGAGACACCCTCGACTAGTCCTTTAGCAGTCCATTGTAATTAGTTGTTGTCTCTCGTTTGTTCATATCTTTGTCTTGTAAATGGGTTGAGTCAGTTGAACTACATGGTCTCTATGTATATAATGTAGGCAAGGCTAATATTTGATCAACCCTTGAGGCCCCTAGGATAGGTCTTTAGGTTAGGTTCTTGGTCAAAAATTGAATATTCTAGAAAAACCAAAAACATCCAAATAACTCTCAAAAAATCCAAAAATATCCAAATATCTCAAAAACACCAAAAAAAATCATAAACTCTTAGAAAACCCCAAAAATGTCCAAATAAACTCTCCTAAAAAAACTAAAAAACATCCAAATATCTCGAAAAAATCCAAAAACATCCACATATTTCAAAAATCCCAAAACATCCAAATATTTAGAAAACAAAAAAAAAATGAAAATGGAAAACACAAAAACAATAGAAAACATTCAAAAGACCTAAAAAGCCTCAAATATTCATAGAACCCTAATTAGCCTCAGAAAATCAGAAAAAAAAAAACATCCATATAAACATTCAAAAGACCAAAAACAACCTCAAAACATTTCAAAATACCAAAAACAACCTCAAAATATTCTAGAAAATCCAAAACCCATCCATCCCATCTCGCTTTCACCTACAACAAAGATTCACCCATAATAAACGATCGTCACCTTCACCTTTTGGCGAAACAAATAGAAAAAAAGCATAGCAAGTCGTAAAGTGCAAACCATAAAAGTCAAAATATAGAGTCTAAATCATAGGTAAATACGTCAGTGAAGTTTTTAGCAATAGCTCATCTTAGCATCATTATCCCAATATCAAACAACCCTCTAATCAACATGTCCTAGGATGTATCCTTCCTGCGATGGACATCAGCATCAGATATCACCTTAAGCTAAACTTAAACTAGGGATGAGCTATAAATTACACTAATTTTTTGTCTTTGATCTTTTCTTATGATTTATCTTAATGACCCATTGCAAGGACCTCTCGATGATGTCTAACAAAATTATTTAGAGAGAAAGGAATGGGGCATCAATCATTATCTTTTGTTTTCTATGCTTGTGGATACTCTTGTAAAATAATCTTGGTGCATACTTGCTTAGTTATGTGTAAGAAGATCTTTGGAGTATGTTGTTGACTATTGTGTATGCTTTGGTACAATATGTTCTAAGCTTCTAACTTGCATTCCAACGACGTTTCCATATGTCAAGGTGTGAACAAGAACTATCCTATCTGCTTATCGAGTCAAAGTCTATTACACTAGATACAACATTGTCTTGGTTATCAATACCTTGATGCATCATGTCTATGTGTTATATCAAACAATAAGGAATGATGGAAAATCCCAATCCTGAAGTGTGAGCACCCATCCTTCATTTCATCCTACATTCTTTTGCATTTTCTTGTCACCATCTCTAATAAATTCTTGATGGATCAAGGACTTGTTAGATCTTTTGAAGCAATCATCAACAATGATTATTCATTCTTTATTAGATTCTAACTTCTCTCCACACTAACCTGGTATCATGGCACACAAAAACATCATTAATGCATCCACCCTACATCCTCAAACCATCATCATACATGCATCTCATAATAATATCATAATCATAAGCATCCATCATAATCATAGCATACATCTCATAATCATAATCATATCACATCATACATTCTGCATTATCATTTGAGTTGTGATGAATAATATTGATTTGTTATTCTAAGCATCTTAAATTGTTGCATATCATAAGCATTGCATTCATCCATCCATATGCATACATCATAAAACATGCATAAAAAATATACAAAAAGAAATGCATCCACATAATTTTCATAAATGACATCTACATATCATAAATCAACTATCCATATAATCTCATGAAAAGATAATGAAAAGAACATAACATTGCATCCATTCATAGAATAATCATCGCATATCACATAGGAATAAAGGTAAGTGAATCCATACATGATCATTTATAAGCATCCATAAATCATCCATACATAAAATATAGTCAACACATCATAAGAATGAATCATTTTTATCCCTATCATATATATATATATATAAATGTGTCATAGTTCAAAATTTGGATCAGTGTATGTACATCGAGCATAAGTACAATATCCAGGAGGCTATAAAAAAGGAGCCCATGAATGTATATCGCTATAAAGAATGGGGAAAAATAAAAAACTATCTATACATCAAAAAAGAGCTAGCCTTATTGGCTACTACCCTCTCCAACTTGTCGCTCAGGCTGATCCTCTACTCATGGGCGTGCATCACTCCACTATGAAAAATCAGGCTTTTCAATGCCACTAGTACATCCCTATGATAATGTTGCATGTAATACATAGCCTTCATAAAAACTTCTCTATACAACTATGCTAAAACTATTCGACCGTGGGTGGATGTCATAAGGCTCTCAATTTGCTGACATTGAGCCAACTCCTATTCTCTCTCACCTGTAACGGTTTTAACTCTCTGTAATGTTATACCCCTCTCAACTATAATTGCAACCACCCACTGCCGAGGCTAATCCCACTCACCTATCAACACCTGCACTTGCTGCAACAACTATGGTATATGCACATCTCTGGTATCCAATGATGGTGGTGGTGGTGCAACTGGCTGCTGCTGCACTGCTGCTGCTGCACCACTAAAGGCTACTGAGGAGGTTGTTGTCCCACTGGAGGATCCCCCAGAACATGTCCATCCTAGCCATCTAGGCCTTCCTATCCTCTACCCCTAACTACTCTGCCTTGTGGCCTCCCTCTGGGAGGAGCCCCTACAAGATCTATCAGTCACCATAGAGGGACAAACCATGCATGTACATGAGAGTAGTATGTGTAATAGGCTAACCCTGATCATAAGCCCAAGGCTAGGTAACCAACTAGTAGAAACTCTCAATGGCCTCTGGTGCCAGAATTGTGGGTCCCCATGTTAGAACCTGACTGGCTGCTCTAGCAAAAATGGCTGTGTAGCTATCACCGGGCCTGTCTTGGACATTGCTAAACTATTTGGCCACTCTGTCTAGAAGGTACCACTCAATTATCGTGTGCTCACGACCCTACATATATTGAGTCTTCCTGGCGAAATATAACTATTGTATATCATCAAACCATGGTGGCATCTAAAGCCACATGGTCACCACTTGAACATGGTCATGTTAGTCGCCACTTGAACACGGTCATGTCATCTATAACTAGTCACTAGTACGGGAGCCCAATCTATCCTATGTGCCTAAGTGTAATGACACCTCAGTATCTCCATATGACTGGATCATCTAGCTCCATGTTCAGAATCTGCACAATTGGTCGAAGCACTGTAATATGCTCCCATGCACTGAGGGATCTCTCATCATAATAGACAAAATCATGCAAATCATGGTACAAGGAGGCCAACATCACAAGCCCCTATGAAAAAAGAGTCCTTTGGTACAACATCCTATGCCAAGCCAAGCCCCAATATGGACTGAAAAATCACCCATGTTTGTATGGAACCACCAAATTTGAGATGATGGCTACAACAATAAATATGAAGGTCGGAACCTAACCTTTCTATGTCTCCAGATCTACCCGAGAGGTGACCAATACAATCTAGTCCATCTCCATCACCTCTAATCAGACATCAAATTTGACATCAGGATTGTAGATCACACAGTCATTGTGGATAGGCAACCGTACTATCCGCCACACATCCTCCATGGCCACTATCGCCTCTTTGATCGGAAGGTGGAAATAAGAAATCTCGCTATGCCATCTCTTGCACAACACTGTCATCATGGCCAAATGTGTCCTAATCATTGGTGCGTACACAATGTACCATAACTCAATCTCTCCTAGGTGCTCTTGGCACAACTCTACAAGATAATCCAATCTCTCTAGTACGGTTGGCTTATGCTCTATGGACATCAATGGTGGGATGACCTCTTGAACTCAAAAAGACCAAGACGTCAGGAAATCATCAAAAATTTGAAATCATTTGGAATTTCTGTCTTGGGAATCACAAATGTGTCACTATATTCAAAACTCAAACAGTGGCACCCAATGCATTTTCAAAATCCAAATTGACAAATGCGTTGCCCTACAAGATTGCGTCATGATTTAGACTTTGGCATGGCCTAACCCTAACCTTCTAATTGGAAAGTGTGTGCCAAATACATGTGCGTTGCCATTTAAAATTTGAAACCCTAATTGCAAATCGAAAAAAGTGTCAGCATATACATATGTGCTGCTAATTATCTTTTGAACATTGCTAATTGAAGTTTAGGCGTCACTATATGGTGACACCCCCAAATTCTAAATTTTAATGCCTAATAAATTCAGCAAAATTTCAAATTTCAAATCAAGTTTTGAATCACATACTGGTGGTCCTGTGCCTGGAAGCCATTGGAACTCATGAACTAGATCAAACATGTGTTAGGGAAGCTCATAGCGTGCCATTTTGTCGAAGGGTCAGAGCTCAATTTGAAGAATTTCTAAAAGGTGAATGCACAAATGAATTGAAAATTACCCCTCTTAGCCTATTTAAGCTAGAGAATTAGGGTTTCTTTGCCCTAATTTAACCTTTTTAATGGGGTTTATTATCATTTTCACCAATTTTGCAAAATCTGGACCAAATTTTGCATTATTTTTTGCATTTTTGACATAATTCTTGCATCCCAGAACCTTTCTAGACCCTTGGGGAAGCTTTTCAACCTTTATCAAGAAATCAACCCAAAATTCAAAATTTCTGCCCGATTTCTCAAGGGGGCAGGGAGTTAGTTTTATCCTTCCATTGGGGCATCTAAAAAATTAGAAATTTTTTTAGTTTTTGATTTGAGCAACATTTTTAATCTAAACAATTTTTTTCTTTGAACTGAAGAAGCAAGTACCTCGCTTCAAGGAGGGGGAAAATGTAGACACTAAAAAAATCCTATTCGATGTCATACACTCGAATCAGATTTGTTAACATCATTTCCTCTTTATTCATCCTCTTTTTACTTAATTAATTCAATTAGCCTAGCTAATTAATTAATTCATCATTTTCATCTATTGGGCCTGATTAATTAAATTGGATTAATTCACTTCTTTTTGCACTAACACTTCATCTTATTAAATTAAATATATCAAAATATTTAATTTAATCTTATAAGTATTCTTATTTAATTAAATAACCCTATCTTATTTATAAATTAAATATCATTTCACCCTTCCCTTATTTATTAAATCATCTAATTTAATAAATATCTTCTAATTCTTCTAATCCCCTAATTGCATAAATTAAACCTTGTTTAATTAGAAACTAAACTAATTTTCCTCTAATCAAAGGGAATATTCCCATAGAATATTCTTTATCCTTTTTTGGACAATTAAAACTTTGTTTTAATTTGTAAAATCATCTTTTTCCTCACCCTAATGGAATATTCCCTCTCCTCCAATCAACTCACTTAACTTCAAAAGCAAGTTAACCCTCTTACCTTTCTAGCAAGTTACCTTTGACCTGTGTGAGCAGGTCAAAAGTGTGTTTGTTTAAGGTAATTGTGAGCCTTTGATTAATCTTCGTCTTGCATTCTCATCCGTTGATGAGAATCCATGATCCATGTCTCTCATCTTTTTCATCTTGAACCGTTGATTAAGCTTTTTGATCTCAACCACCCATTTTTCATTTGCTCTCCTATAAATAGATCACTATTTGGAGACAAATAGATCCATGTTTTATTGCAAGGTCATGTTGTTGAATTTTCTCATATCCATACTCTCAATTTGCACACATTTATTTTATTTTACGTTTTTTTTAGCTGCATAATAGCTTCAAGCTTTCATTAATGGCTTTCATGTATCCATCTTAATGGCTTTCATGTATCCATCTTAGCTTGTAAATAAATTAGGGTTTTCATCTTTTAGCATCATTTTAGCTTAAATTGGCTTAGCAATTACATAATTAGCTCATTTATAGCATAAAATCATGGTAACTTAGCTTGCATAATGTAAATTTTAGCTTAATTTAGTTTTTTCATACATCAAACATCATGGTTTCATCAATTCTATTCCATAGAATTGACTGAAACAAGCTCACTATGACAGGATTGGGAAAGGTTCGTCCATCCACATCAACGTGACACCAATTCCACAACAAGATAAATTTCAATGGATTAGAGTAGATTTTTTCTTTAAAGCTTTCATAAGACTAACATGTTAGGTTTTTTGATAAAATGTTTACTTTTGTTTTTGATTGATTGATCTTGTTGAGATTCGAGTATTGGTTGCTTCATTATGCTTCGATTCTTCATGGACCAAGCATAATTTGGCCCATAACTAGTATCCTCACATCGACAAACATAAATCAAACTAACAATCATAAAATAACATATATAATTCACCATTTGCATATACAATATTAAAATGACCTCATTAGTGAATATCATATAAAATCTAATAATAATCATTGAATCTAACATCCATAGGAACGTCCATAATTCAGTAAATATGCATCATCCATGATGTCCTAAATATCATGTCCATCAAATTGTTTCTTGAAACAAAACGCAACGTCTCACACCTTTCTTAGGGTTCCCTAATTTATAATCTAATGTCCCTTTGTGTCGTGAAATTCCTTGCCCCCCCTTTTATTTCCTAGTGTTCACTAAAGTAGAATTACCACATAAGACCTTTTTCTACATCCTTCCTACTTGTGTGATATAGAAGAGAGATTTCCATATAAGTAGGAAGGATGCAGACAAAGGTCATTTTTCCTAAAGGTTATTTCCTTAGGTTTTGGCAACAAAATATCTATAAAACCTTGTACAAATTCATGTTCAACCTTATAAGAGAACTCATGAATCCATGAGGTTCTAGGCTTCATTGCTTCCATGAAACAATGATCCTTGTTGACCACAAAATTTACCTCATTCTCATACTTTTGGACCAAACTAGATGGTATCCTATATCCTCTTTGAATCTTAGTTTGTAAGTTCTTGAAAAATCCCCAATAGAAAGTAGTATATGCTTGTTTATTTTGAAAACTTTTCATATTTTGTTTGATCTATGTTGCTACCAGAGTGAATTTATCCCAAACCTTACCCTTAAAATTGGGTAACTCATTCAAAAGAAGAAACTAAGGCATATAATCAAGGAATCGAACTTGAAATTATAATTGGTTTCTTTTATCCTTTCAAATCCTCCATTAGTTTTTCTCTCAACTACTCACATCTAGATCAAAGTAGGCACCTTCCATTTGTTGCAAGATGGTGTGTCCCTTGGTCTTCCTTGCAACACAACACTTGGGTTTGTGACATGGTCTAACTGCCTCCTATGGATCTTAACTAACAATTGGTATTAGAGAGGAGGTCGACCTTTTGGTGCAACGACAAGGCCAACAATTGGTATCAGAGTTGGTCATAGGTTCAAATCCATCACTTGTGTAGGGGGATTGTTGCAAGATGGTGTCCCTTGGTCTTCCTTGTAGAAAAATGCTTGGGTTTGTGACATGGTCTAACCATCTCCTATGGATCTTAACTGACAATTGGTATCAGAGTGGAGGTCAACCTTTTGGTGCAACGATAAGACCAACACCATTACCATTTGATATGAGGTGTGAATTGCAATGTAGGTGGAATATTTTTCTCTATTTGTGAAGTAAATCATATATGCAATCCCCATTGATGCATACCAAACACTGATATCAATGATATCTTTTACTATCAGTGTTATCTTATCGAATTTGGTACTAGTGAGCTCCATACCCGTTTCATTCTTTACAAACTTTAGCATTGAGATTGGTCTAAAGGCACAAAGACTAGTAACTTTTCTAATGGCATCTGTTGTGATTATGTAGGTTTTGTTTAGCCAAATGAAATTCTCATGAATGCGACTCAAGATAATCCTTACCCATTCTTTTCCTTCATAGAAGTCTAGAAAATATTTCCAATTTCCAACCCTTTCACAACAAAATTTGTTTCCTCTAGCTTGTATACCCCATTCTCATTCATTAGCTCATACCAGACCACTTCAAATGATGAAGTATGTTCAATCTCTTTCAACTGGGAATGGATGTAAATCCTTATATCTTCATGGTACACAACACCTGTTGGAACTTTTAAAAAAACACCATCTTTATCCACCTACATTTCTTTGAATGGAAACTTCTTTTATTTATGCCTTGGCTTCTCAACAACATCAATGATAATCAGTGCATCTATGATAGCACTTTTAGAATACTATGGTTTTAGAAGAAAACCAGAGAAATACATGTGAATACTATCATTAGGGTTTGCACACAACACACTGAGAACCTTATTCACTTCCTTAGATTTTGTACACACTTGATATCATTCAAATGAGATCAAATGATCCAAAAACCACATAAAAGGCATTTCAAAATCCCTAACTTTTTACCATAAATTCATTCATACTTTGTTAGGTAAACCCTCTATCGGAATTATTTGTGTCAACATGAGGATGAAATGAAGCTGAACACACCTCTGTAGACCATTCACTTGCTTTGGAATGTTTATAAAAAGAATCATTCTTTTTGAACAGTTCTTCACACCAGAGGATTTGAACCAACTCATCTTCTATCTTGAAATCTTCAGCAACTTATACTTTTCAATGGGTAAAGAGGGTTTCCAAATGAGAGCTCCCCCTGAGATAATGCTCTATCTCAGTTTTTCTTAGGATCTTGTGTAGAATGCTAAAGCATAATATTATCCTTCTTCTCATTTTCTTGAACTTTCTTTTCCTTCCAAACCTTTTTGTTACCCTTCTTTTGTTGATTTAGGGTTTCATCCTTTTTTTATTTTGGATAGGTGGCTTCACAAAACCACTTCTACAAAAATTTTCTATATGAAGAACCTTATTTCATTTATAGCACACTATGTTGTGCTATAAAACAAAGTTGTTCCTCTAAACTTTAGTTCTACACTCTACATCTTTATGACCAAAACTATTGCATGCATAGCAATATCCATAAAATGAAACAACATTGTATCTTTGGGGTACAAAGTGTTAGGGTTAGAGATGGCAGATCTAACAATTAAATGCAGATTTTATATAATAAACAGAGAAACTAAAACATACACAAAATAAATCATAACACAAAGAATTTAACGTGGTTCACCCAATCCGGGCTACATCTACCAAACCACAGCCATCCAATACTTTTATTATC
>VDFB02324965.1:0-35748 GCA_007258455.2 Sequoia sempervirens
AATATTACATTAAACATGGGTTGTGCTTGAATGCACTACATAATTGATATAACACAAGCCACTCTTGCATATCAACCCAGGAGTTATAGGCTCTTTATTGCAGCAAGGGTAATCACTCTTGGATCATGCTATAAGTACATCCTAACCTGTTAAACTCTAGACAACTTGAATGCACCCAATGATGATTGACACCTACATTATACAGCCTGAATTAACTACATTATATGAGTGCCTCCATTTCTATCACAACATAGCCACATTAAACTTGAGTCACACATGAATGCATCATGTATTTGTTATAGCACAACTGTGCCAAATGACCAATACAGTTATGGATCACATAATTACATTCACAAGAATCTATTCCTCCGTTGTGATCTTATGGTGATTCCACACAACAAAATCTGGACATGAAATTCTCAAAACCCTTAACCTCTACAAATGAAATCTGATGAGATATTGCTTTAAAATATGATTTTCAAACCTGGAACTACAAATCTGACTTCACAACTGAATTCTGCAAAAAGACAATGACTATCCTCAACCTGGTGATATCTTCTTGAATTTTTTCTGATTTTTCCCAGGAAAATCTTCCGTAGTTCTCCACAAACTGTCTCAAGTAGAGCAAAACACTGTCGCAATACATCAGGCGCGAACTCACTTTTCTTTATGTCGGCCACAATTTGATTTTTTTAATTTTTCATGTTTGTCGAACATTCGACGAAAATAATAGCCGACATTTCGATTTACACGAGGTTTATCGATATTTCGACGGACGTCGGGGATAAACTTTCGAAACAATTGGAAATTACACATCAAATTTTACAAGCACCCGACGAACATCGAATTTTACATATTTTGTCGGACAGTTTCATCGTATTTTGCAGTCAAATGCATTAGTGTGTGAAGGCTGCAATGAAGGCATCTGCATCGCTCTGAGAAGAAACATTTCCAGAAGAGTTCTTCTTCTTCTTTTTCTCCTCTTTGCAATCCTTTCGGACATGACCAGGTTGCCCACAATTCCAGTACTTTACCTTGGACTTCTTTCCAGGAGACTTTTATCTCCCTTTTGATTTTGATTTGGATTTCTTGTCCTTCTTTCCTTTTTCTTTCTATCTACCTTGAACAGCAAGAGCCTCCTTCACCATCTCAGAATATTTCCTTCTCATTTCTTTTGATAACAAAGAAGCAACCACATCTTCCATCTTGAAAGTGGTTGTCGTGCTCTCAATCACCATCACTAAATGATCCCAAGAATCGGGCAAAGAACACAACAAAAGCATACAATGATCTTCATCATCAATTTTCACACTCATAGATGTTAACTAAGCAATCAACATGTTAAATGTATTCAGATGATCAGCCATAGATGCCCCTTCCTCCATCTTCAAATAGTATAACTTATTCCTTAAGAATAGCTTATTCACCAAGGACTTACCTTGATAAATATCTCCAAGCTTCTTCCACAAAGAAGTTGTAGTCTTCTCTTCATGAACATTCAAGAGAACAGAGTCTGCCAAACAAACTCTTATCAACCCTTTTTCTTTTCTTTCTGCGAGGTCCCAATCTTCTTGCTTCATGCTAGAAGGTTTCATTCTAGACACAGCAAGCCAAAGATCTTGATCCACCAATAGGTCTTCCATTTTGAGTTTCCACAACTCAAAGTTGCTACCATTGAATTTCTCAATTTCAATCTTTCCTGATGTGCTTATCATCTTAATTTGTAATTAAATTACCAGACTTCTACAAGACTCCCACTTAATAGAATTCACACAAAAAACCCAACCTACCCACAAGGATAACACAACTGGCCAGGCTCTGATACCATTTGTAAGGAAATCCTATGGATGCGAAACAAACTTTCCTAATGTCAAAACTCAAAGAAGAATGCAAATATGTCTTTAAATTTTACAATTACAGCTCATTAGGATTCACATGAAAAGAATAACAGAAAAGAGAAGTAAACTCAAACACAGTTGACACTAGATTTATATGGGAAAACCATTATGGGAGAAAAACCCACCACACCAAATAAAATCACTTGTATTACAGTACTTGAATTGCATACAAGCTACAGACTCTCCTTTCAGATGTCAATATTACAGCAGTTATGTTTCCCTAATCAACCTCGTATAGAACAGCATTGTTACAATGCTTTTGATACAGCATACAATGAAATTCACTAACAGACCATTCGATCATCCAACCATCGAACTCTCAAACCTTCGAACCTATTCATGGTTACAGACATTACAATGTATAAGAAAAACCATGAATCACTTCATTCTATGTACAATCGATTCAATTCAAATTCCTCTTGTAAAACAACCATCAAACTTCCCAGGCATTCAAATGGCCACCTTGCAAGTTAGCAACATCCTCCACTTAACGGCCTACATCTCAGCAATCCACCAAGTTTGTTCTCTTCACTTTACACCGTGCTACTATTGTGTACTTAACAGGCTCCTGCGGGGTGGCAGTTTACCGTGCTACCTCCAGACAAGTCAAAAACTCTTGAGGTATGGCGGTAACTGCTCTACCGGTAAACTATTTACAAGCCTCTGTAGTATGGCGGTTTACACCGCACTACCGTTGCACATCTGGTGAACTCCTGTGGTATGGTGGTAACCCCACTACCGCTCCTTAGTGTAAAGACACCCACGGTATGGCGGTATCCACCGCACTACCGCTTGATAGCTAAGAGGCTCCCATGGTATGGAAATAACCGTGCTACCGCTCCTCTCTCTCAATCACCTGGCGGTATAGAGGTAAAAGTATAAACAGAATACTTATGAATTATTTGTTGCTCGGTGACAAAACCAGGGTTATACCAGTGAGTTTGAGACACATATTCTCAACATTATTACTCAATTGATTATCCAATTTTCATCTGCTTATTAATTAAATATATTTTATTATTTAATTAATTAAATCACTATGTATCCACTATTCATCACTATTCACTCACAATTTCTATCCTAAAACACTTAATCATATTTATTCTAATGTCCTCCCTAAGTAAATAAATTTAAATTTTTAGTTACCTAAGTTCTCAATCCTCATCAAAAAATTTAAATAAATATCTTTATTTATTTAATTTTCTATTTTCTACACTTTTCATTAAGTGGGTTAAATGTATTAACCCTTTAACCCTTCTCCTACACATTCAAAATCCTAGTTAAATTCCCTCAAATCATCTGGTGTACAGAGGCATGGGTCCTTTGTACTTGAGGCATGGGACTTTGTGCATGTGACATGGTCTTCGTACCATGCCACATGGGTCAAAGGACTTACTCATCCCCCAAGGGTATTATCAAGTACCCCTTCCATCTTGTCCACCCAATATTCCTAGGGAGAATCTCCATCCTTGATTTTCTCCTCAATCCCTCTCATTCCATCTCCTTCAACCAAATGAGAACACTTTTCCTTCTTTCATCTTTCCATGGCTCTCAACCATTATGAACCATTGATCTCATATTTTAATCCTAACCATCCAATTTCATAGCCAAAAATCTATAAATTAGATTTCATCTTAAGCCATTTAAATCAACATTTTCAAATGTAACCTTATGTTTTTGGTAAGAGCACTCACATATCAACATCTTTAAGCACAACCACCATACCACGGTACCATAAGGGTTAATTTAGTGAGATAATTTATATTTTCATCATGTTTTGTTAAGTCTTATGCTTAATCATGAGTGTTGCTTGTATTTTGGGTAGAATAGGTTAATATCATTTTAGTTTATTCTTGCATGCTCAAATTTCATGTATACACCCATTTTAAGAAAAGGAGCACAATATCCTTTAATTTATTATTTCCCTTTTAATTCTAAAGGTTTATTTTATGGAAAAAATAACTTTCATTTTGGGGAAAATTTCCTAAACAATCTCAACTCAGATGAGGCTACCCTAGCCCTTCAAGAAGTCCATAACAATATTTTTGGGGTCATATGAATGGCATTTTCCTAGCCAAGAATCTCCTTCACACAAGGTATTATTGGCTTACCATGGAATAAGATTCTTGTCAACATGTGAAGAAAAATCTAGCTTGTTAGAAACATGGGGACGTAATGCATGCACCATCACAAGCTCTCTATCCCATCACCACTTCATGGCCCTTCTCTAAATGGGGCCTCAACTTTATTGGAAAGAATAATCCCACCTACTCCAATGGCCATAATTCATTAATACCCCTATCAAGTATTTCACTAAATAGGTTTAAGTAGTTCCACTCAGTTTTTCCACCAATATCCAAATACCCAAATTTATCCTCAACCATCTCATTTGTTGTTTTTGCATCCCATCCACCATTATCACAAGCAATGAAAAATCCTTCAAAAAACATGAAGTGTTATCCTTATGCAAACAATGCCATATCAAGCACAAGTGGTCCACCCCATATTACCCACAAGATAACGATCAATCCAATGCATCCAATATAACCATTATAAAAATCCTCAAGAAAATCATCAATAGCATTAGTCACAACTAGCACCTTCAGCTAAATCTCACCCTTTAGGCCTACTACACCATTTTTCACACTCCCACAAGTACCACCCCATATTTACTTGTTTATGGTGTCAAAGCAATCTTGTCAATTGAGCTCAAACTACCCCTTTGCATGTTTCTTTACACAAACCTCATCACGGAGGAGGATTACCAAGTAGCATGACTACATGAGCTTGAACTCCTTGATGAGCACCATCTCACTGCTCTTAATCACCTCAAAGCATACCAAAACAATTTATGTCATGGCTATAATAAATGCATTCACACTATAGAGTTTAAGGTTGGAGACCTTTTTCTTAAGGATAACTAGAAAAATACCACTCAAGATAGAGAGAAGAAAGGGAAGTTTGAGCCAAACTGGTTGTCACTACTATGTTTGTATTAGGAGCATACAAGCTAGCTACTCTAGATGACCATGAACTAGATAATCCCATGAATATTATACTTCGCAAGTGCTTCTATGTCGAAACCTTCAGCACCAATCTTCCAAAAATTAAAAATCTAAAAAAATTAAAAAATTAGAAAAAACAAAAAAGGTAGAGAAATAAATTTGTCCAATGGTGAAAACCACTTTGTGTGGTGCCTTAGGAAAGCACCATCATGAAAACTTGGTAAATATGTGTCATGAGTAGCAAGAAACCATTATAGTCTATTAGCATGAATTATGCCACATTATATCACTCATCACAATCCACCCATGCCTTCATCTCCTTTACCTCAAATCATTCACTCAAAATCTGTATCCATCATTTTCTCCCATCCTTCCATCATTCATCCCATCTCTCTCCATCATCCCCTCCATATGTATCACCTATTCATCCCATCCTCCATCAAAATGCTCACCTACCAACACCCCATCTCATTTTTATTCCAACCCACATCTCCCCATTCATTTGTTTACCTTGCTCCATCCCTTCCATTTCAATTTTATCCTCATTCATTATGCATGCCACTCTTTCCTTGATTTTGCACTCAAATGGAGGCATCCCCTTGCTAACATTTCCTAGGGAATGATTATTCCATATACCCAAAATGGGAATGACGTTTCCAGCTTCATCTATCATCACATCATATCCCTTAAGGTCCTTACACTATGATTGATTCCTTGTTCAAAATATCCCCCATTCCCCCAATCCTCTCCTCCCACTCATCATCCCATTCACACCTGGCTTCAACATGCCACTAGATACCATGTGTTTTTTGCATGTTTTTTATTGATTGTTTGCATGTGTATGTTTTTTTCCTATAGTCCTAGTGCGCCATACATCACACCATCACAATGTATATGAGTGAATTTGCACCCCTTGTGTAAATTCCCCTTTTCCATACCCTCACCTTAGAAAATCAAATTTGAAGGTGAAATTCCACATCACCCATCCAGAATGCATCTACTTGGTGTGTGTTTTGTGTGTTGGTGGGGGAATTTTTGTCAGGGATGCAAGCATGGTGCACAGACGTTTGTGTGGCGCACTGTTGTCCCTGAAAAATTCCTACATCGAGAGTCCATAAGGACATTACACACCTAATTGGGGTCGAATTGTAACACCTCTATGCGACCAACCGACCCAAAAAAATGGCTCCTCTCTTCCATTTTGGCCTTCAAAAGCATTCATTTCATACATCACTTAACTTCTTCACATTCTCAAGTATTTTTCACTTCATCTTCTCACAATTCCAACAATCTCTCCATTTTTCACAAGTCCACTTGAGCATTGCAATAGCTAGAAACTCCATCAACTTCAATTTTGCATGTGTGGTGACACCATAGAAGTTGTGAGCTTGGAGTCTTGCAAGACCTCCCTTCATCATTGTTGCAGTTGTGGTGACTTTGCCAAGTTTGTTGCTTGCATTCTCCCTTCATTGGCCTTGAGAGTCTTTGGGTGGAGGTGGTAATGCTTCACTCCTTCCTTTGTGATTTGATAGAGTAACTTTATCTTTTGTAGTGTTCATTGTACTTCCTTCAATCTTCTTTATCATATTTTCTACTCTGTTTCTTTCTAGTTGTTTGTGGAGGTGGAAACACCAAAGCGAGGGTTTGACTGAGGCAACCCCCTATACATCCCCAACAATTTTCCCCTATTGCTTGTGTGTAGGTGAAAGTGTGTGCGGAGCTCACTAGCAAACTAATGTTTTAGTGAGTTGGTTTTCATCACCCTAGTTCTCATCTACTTATTTTACCATTTTTGCATTTACTTTCTATACTTTATCATTCTTTCCATTTTCGTTAAAATCGGTTAGCTAGGTTGTTCAGTAGGTTTCTAGCCTTTTTTGTTGTACTTTACGTTTTCTGGTCGTACGGACGCCAACACGCCAGAGAGATGCTAGCCCATTGTGCTATCATCCCAGACCTGTGTTGCCATCCTCAAACAGAGAGTTGTCTGAGGTACTGTTTAGACTCCAAAAACCAACTCGTCTAGCCCCAAATAGATTTTTGGGTCTGCAGAGTGACAAAAGTACTCATAGTGCTCTTCATTCTTGATCCTCATCCCTTTAGAGTGCCTTTAGAGTGAGGTAAGTTAGGGAATCCCTTCGCTCTCGGCTCTCCATGACCTACAGCCATGACATGGTTGGTCTCCCTCTCTTACATTTTTGGTGAACCCAATTTGAACATCATTTATCCATTTGCTTGTGCTGAGACTTTTCCCCTGCACCTGGTGGTTGTTGTAACCCTGAGCATTGTGAAGGTTTATGAGTATCACAACCCAGTCCACGACTTTCAATTACATTGTTAGGAGAAGTGTGTGACATGTACTGATGGAAAAGATGGAGGTCACCTCTAGTTTCACCTCTAGTTTTTCCACTGGCTTAGCTACTCACCGTATCACTAGTTTTCCTAAAGTTATGCTGACAAGATGAGTTTCATGGAAGAGACCACTTATGTGGCTACCCCTCTAGCATCCCCTATGGCTTTTTCCATAGATGAGGATGATGTTGTGCATATTCCTGTGAAAAACCTTCTAGTATTAGATAATAGATTGCTAGACCTTGTAAATCATTTAGAGAAAGTGCCTAGCATGGCAAGAGCCACTAGGCTTACTGGCAAGGTGAGACATTTTTTAGGGAAGGATCGAATAGGCATATAATTTCTACGTGGACATGTTAATCTAACCAAAGCTTATATCCCTTCGTACAGGCCTAGATCATGTACCACCCAAGGGGAAGTGCTCAATGCTTATGAAAGATAAATAGGCATTTCCATGCCCACTACGTCTATGTGCATGGCCGAAATAGGGCCCTCAATCAGTGTCTCCTTTACTTCTCAAAGGCCTAACACTCTCAAGATGAGTAGAATACCCCTTGGGTTCAGTTTCACCCCTCCTACTGCCTTTGGCAGTGGAGGTTCTGGTGGAATAAGTGTCGATGGCTTTGCTAGCGGAGGTGGCATTGGCATAGGGGCTTTGGTGGAAGCCATGGTGATGGTTTCGGTAGTGGAGGTGGCTCCAGTGGAGGCCTTACCAATGGTGGGGGCTCTAGTGATGGTCACAGCAGTGGCACCAAAGGTGGTTTCGGTGGCGATGGTTCTCAAGGTTCCACTGGTCCTTTGTCATCTTTGACCCTTTTTTGAACGCCCTTCTTCAAAACATGGGTCGGATGCAAAACCAACTAGCAATTCTCTCCCACAAGGAATGGAGATCCCCAAATTTGAGAAGTATGGTGACAAAGGAGACCCACAAACACATGTGTCTACCTTTAATGCCATGTGCACAGACTTCTTCCATTATGACGCATTGATGGAAAAATTATTTCCTTGATCTCTTAAGGATATAGCACTCAAGTGGTATTGTTCCTTACTCGAAAATTCTATATTTTCATTCGATCAACTTATAAATCAATTTCTCTGACAGTTCCAAGCTAACATCAAACCGAAGATGACCTTCTCGAATCTCGTTTGATGTAAGTAGGGGGATAGCGAGAAGATAATTGATTTCTTAGCATGATATCAAGCGCTCTTTCACATATCTCGTACCCACTGCCCGATTAGGATGTGCAGAAGTTGTTCATAGGTAACCTGTAGAGACCTTGGCAGGAAAATTTTTCCCTCATGAAATACCCTTCTTTCGCATATGTGTGTTGTGTTATGATAATATCAACAAACGATAGTTCAGTTCGGGGGATCCACTTCGCACTCTCATTCAAAAGGAAACCCTATCGTATCAATCTTAGGAAAAGCTAAGGCAATAAGTCTATTGCGAATGTAGTCATCATGAAAAATTATAACGGCCTTAGACACAACAAAATTTTTACAAAGCGAAATCTTATTCTTCCATCTTGTAGAAGTTGTTAAAGGATAAGATCGTAACCTTGGAAAACCCCCAACCTCTCAAGGAGCCTTATCCTAATTGGTACGATGCAAATGCCTTCTTTCAATACCATTGAGTCAACAGACATGATACTAAATGTTGTATGCACCTGCGTCATGAGATACAAGACCGCATTGATGATAGTACCATCCATCTTGATGGGACGAAACAAAATACAAATAAATCGGTGCCAAAAGCCAATAGTGAGTTGCAGATATACACAGACCTTTTTTTGTCTCTCTACTAACTTAATTATTGACCCCTCTGATTCTTCTACGCAACCCTCAGCATACGTTAACATGGTCACGGTTACTCCCTCCCTACAACTTGCGACTGGTTTTCTAGACATGAAATTCACCTCGAAGGATATTCCCTTGCATAACAAGCCCTCTCCCCTCTACATTCCCACCCGTCTCAATGGGAACATTGTGACAAGGGTCTCAGTTGACCCCTGCGAGCCGAGTGAATGTTATTACAAAGGAGACATTGTGGTTAAATTCATTGCAAAGGGAGGAGTATGAAGAAACAAAGTCTACTATTCATACACATGATGGCCTCTCTCTCAAGCCGTATGGCTCAATAACTCTATCTATCCTAGTTGGACCTAGGGTTGTGGACACAACCTTTGATGTTATCCCAGAATCTGATTTGTTCAGGGTGAAGTTAGCCATACCTTGGCTAGCTTCCATGAACGGGATCGCTTCCGTCATTCATAAGTGTTTAAAATTCTCCCACGAAAGTGTTGTGCATGTCGTGCATGACATCGGATATCACTTGTTGGTGTCCTATGGGGGCTATTCATTGGATCATTTTTGGTCTTCACCAGTCGATCTGCTTCCCCCAAGAACAGACCTACTTTACCAAAACTATGTGAAGTATAAGACCAGAGGTAAAGGACAGCCAAAAGTGACCCCTTTGGTAGTGTAGCAACAAGCTACCTCCTCTTCTCGAAAGGGAAAGGAGAAGCCTGCCCATCCCCGAGGTTCCTCTTTTGCTCCTCTTTCTAAAGAAGAGTTTTGGATGTCTACTCCTGGATTCCACACAAGAAGTCTGATGGTGCCTGCTTGGCGCAAAGCTAAGATTAGGATATCAAACCTTCCTACTATGCCTCCTGGACCTTGGCCCTACCTATATGGTAGAAGGGTGGGTCTTCGTGGGGAATCCTCTATGTCTTAGCCTCCACGACCTCCTACCGCTCCTGCTCCTAAAGCAGTGAATGTGAAGAGTCCCACCACCACGGCACTAGAGCTAACTCCCCACGTTGTCTCTCAACCTCTTCATCCTTTTCCCATTCAGGAGTCTGTCCCTCCTCCAAAGATGGCTATGATGGACACTCCTATGGCTAAGTAAGATCCATTTGTCCCTTTCTAGCTCCTAGCCTCTAGCTCAAAGAGTCGTAGAAACTGTGTTGCGTGCAAACGCAAGTGTCAGCAAAAGGCTCTGGCAGCTAAGCAAGCCACTTTGCAGAAGAAGGAAGGGGATTCAACTGCTCGTGTTTTACCTGGGGCTTCCTGATGTGTCCTCTCTCCTCCCCTCTGCTTCCGTTCAATTGAATTCAATTTTTCTTTTGACTCCCGCTATGAGTGTGAGTGCACCTGACCTTAAAAGGTGGAGGTGTTTCATTCCTTCGGTCAAGCTACCTCTTTTGATGTCCCTCCCAGACATCCTGCCATTCCAAAAACCCGTGGACATGTTGAACACCTCGGTGGTGTCCATTGCAGTTTTCTCCTCCTCTTCCACGCCTTTTTCCTCGTCTGTGGGGAGTCCACATCCTCCGACAAAGCAGATAGTGGAGGTTGGCCCTTCTAACAATGGGGGGGAATAAGAGGATCCAACCTTCTTCAAAGGGTGGTCTTGTGCTAGCTTGTATCTTCTTAGTGACGGAGCAAGTTTCAGCTTCTCCGAAGTTTGTCACTGCTCTCGAGTCACTCGGTGAGACCAACAATGAATCTTAGGCATCGTCTTGCTTGTTTGTTGAGATAATGCATGGCACTCCCGTAAACTACATGTTTAACTCTCTGGATGAGGTCTCAGCCTTGTCAGTGATCTTTGCAAAGTCGATGACCATAGCTCCACAAGAGTCGAGTGGAGAAGACCTTGTGGGGTCTTCTTCCTTGGCCCTTGTTGCAAGAGGGTCGAAAGATCCTCCCCTTAATATTCCACCACTGCAAGCTCGTCCGCCTTCCCCATATAATGAGCTAGATTGGTAAGCAAACGACCTCTGGGTTGATGAGTGTTAGGGGGAGGCACCTCTTCTTTACGTTTAGATTAGGTGTGTGTTTGTTGTGATGCGATCCCCCATGCTTGCGTTGTGTGTTCCTAGATGACCCTTATCACGCTTGTAGGTGCTTGGATATAGGAGTGATTATGTGTCATAAACGTCCTCTATTTGTGGCATCATTCTTCCTTTGTTATGTGTATTGACTTTCGGCCAATTGGGGACGATGAAAAGCATTGGGGGCATTTAGGCTTCCCTTCCATGTTGATCCATTTTTTTATTTTTACTTTGTCTTCTCGTGCATTCTTCATATGGTCTGATATAGTAGGGGGTTGATGACAATTCATTTATATACTATTACTATATTTATATATCTATGAGCAACTCTGACCCTAAAATATCAGATCGCCCGTGTGTCCTATGTTTCTGATGTCATTGTTTCTTTTTACACTTTTCTTATCTTTCTCTCTTCTTTGCTTGATTTGTGATGTTGTGGTGCCTATATGTTGTCCCTTGTGTGTGTGAAAACATCACCACGCTGACATCTTGCTATGTGTCGTGGGCCACATCACTTTTCCATTCTTTATTTTCTCTCCTTAGGATGTTGTGTGCCTCTGCATTTAGAATGCACCACCCTAAGGGAGGCTACCATATTAGCTTCGATTTTCATAAAATGCATTTGTTTCCAATGAATCCTTTCTCGGAAATCTCTGCAACTTTTTCAAAAATCATATTCTCAACTTGGACCCCTAGCAGAGCGTGTTTCCTTCGTCATGGGTTTGCAAAGAAAGAACTTGAAAAGCTTTCCTCCGAGAAGGGAGCAACTTTTCCCATGGGAGAAGCTCCGACCTTCCCCTCATGAGGGGGCATTTTCTTCCTTTCAAATTTCTTGATGAAGTGAACATCTTTCGAAAGGATTCCTTGATGATGAATTGATTTGCGAAAAAAACACTATCTCACTTTCAAATACTGCGTCCCTTGGGTGGACCCCTCTTCTTTTGAAGGGTTCCCGAGGGACCCCTTTGAAAGCCCTTCAATTTGTTGACTATTTGCATGATTGTCTGCTTGTTTGCTTGTGTGGCTACTTTATGTTTTATGACATGTTTTATCTATGGATTAACATGTTACTTTGCAGGTGCGACTGTGAAGCCGCTTTTCAATCTGACTCTGCAGAGTCCCCCCTCATTGGGCTTCCTTCATGAGAGAGTACCTGGGGGAATGCCTTCTTGTAGATCTACGGGCCTATGAGACGCTTACATCCTGCAGGATTTGTCCATCATTGTTCTGAGGGCCTTCGATGTACTTTGTGCAACTTTATAGTTTTGCGGGGCTATGGAGTCCTTTTGTTCAAAACTCCTCATGGAGTGCTTTGTCTGCCTTGCACTTTCAAGTTCGCCATATCGCAGTCTACTTCCTTGATGGTTTAGGTATACGTCTCTATCTCCTCAATCTACTTTACTGAACGCTCATCGGTATTTGCGCTCACTAAAGTGGGGGAAAAATGTATAGGAGAAAATTTGCACCCCTTGTGTAAACTCCCTTTTTGCATACCCTCACCTTAGAAAATAAAATTTGAAGGCGAAATTCCACATCACCCATCCAGAATGCATCCACTTGGCATGTGTTTTATGTGTTAGTGGGGAATTTTCGTCAGGGACGTGAGCGCGGCGCACGGATGTCTTTGTAGCGCACTGCCATCCCTGATAGATTCTTGCGGCCAGAGTCCACAAGGATGTTACACACCTGATTGGGGTTGAATTGTAACACCTCTGTGTGACCAACCGACTCAAAAAATGGCTCCTCTCTTCCATTTTGGCCTTCAAAAGCATTCATTTCATACATTACTTAACCTCTTCACATTCTCAAGCATTTTTCACTTCATCTTCTCACAATTCCAGCAATCTCTCCATTTTTCACAAGTCCACTTGAGCATTGCAGCAACTAGAAATTCCATCAACTTCACTTTTGCACGTGCGGTGACACCATAGAAGTTGTGAGCTTGGAGTCTTTCAAGACCTCCCTTCATCACCGTTGCGGATATGATGACATTGCCAAGTTCATTGTTCTCCTTTCATTGGCCTTAACAGCCTTTGGGTGGAGGTGGTAACACTTCACTCCTTCCTTTGTGATTTGATAGAGTAACTTTATCTTTTGTAGTGTTCATTATACTTCTTTCAATCTTCTTTATCATATTTTCTACTCCATTGCTTCCTGGTTGTCCATGGAGGTGGAAACACCAAAGCAGGGGTTTGACTAAGGAAAACCCCTATACAACCCCAACAATTTTCCCCTCTTGCTTGTGTGTAGGTGAAAGTGCACGTGGAGCTCATTGGCAAACTGGCATTTCAGTGAGTTGGTTTTCATCACCCTAGTTCTCATCTACTTATTTTACCATTTCCACATTTACTTTTTGTACTTTATCATTCTGTCATTTTCGTTAAAATCAGATAGCTAGACTGTTAAGTAGGTTTCTAGCCTTTTTTGTTGTACTTTACGTTTTCTGGTCATACAGACGCCAACGCACCAGAGAGATGCCAGTGCGTCACGTTTCATCCCAAACCCGAGTTGTCGTCCTTAGACAAAGAGTTGTCTCAGGTACAGTTTGGACTCCATAAAATGGCTCGTCTAGCCCCAAACAGATTTTTGGGTCTACAGAGTGACAAAAGTACTTCATAGTGCTCTTCATTCTTGATCCTCATCCCTTTAGAGTGAGGTAAGTTAGGGCATCCCTCCACTCTCAGCTCTTCGTGACCTGGAGCCTTGACATGGTTGGTCCCCCTCTCTTACACACAATCACCCTCATGCTTCTTGATGGTGTGCTTCAACAAATTGCATTTTGGATCACTATGTAATTTGCAACTTGTTTATTTTTGTGTCAATCCATATGTACATAGCACACTATCATCATGATCCATTATATCGTGGTGCATAACACCAGTGCTATAGCAAATAATACATTCATCCATCCACTTTACCATTTCCCATCTTCATTCCATTCATCCATCCTCTATCCACAAAATCATGTGTCATCATAGCTACATTAAATACTTGTGAGACATTAATATCAATCATGTATGTCCATGAAATCTAAAATTATCTACACAATCATCTAAGGGACATCAATCAACATGTACAATCCTCATCCATCATCAATTCCATCTCCATGGTGCGTACATCATCCAAATATGATTTCTCACGTACTGTTTTCTTCGCCATTGCACTTCTCCCCATCGTCCTTTGTCTTTTCCAAAGACCTCTTAAGCCTCATTTCACCCACAAGCTCTCTTGAGAGGGCATCAACTCTATTATCATCTCTTTCCTCTACGCGACTAGGGCAACCTATCACCAAAGCTCCACTTTCATCCTTCTTTATATTCTTCTTTGATAAAATGCTACTTAGTTGTGGTTTTGTATCAAAGAGGCAAAATAGACTCCTAAATTTATCCTAGTACACAACCTTACCTAAAATTAACTAAATGGTTAAACTACTTAGTTAATCTCACTTCACCTAATGTGCCCTTTAGTCAATTTCTCAATTTCCTCTCATGCATAATTAAATAAATTTATCATTTAATTATTATATATTCCACCTCATATGGTTAATATAATTTAATTATTTAATTGAGGCTATATTCTCTCCACTAAAATCCAAGAATAAAGAAGCCCCTAAATGCACTTGTCCCCCACATTCCTATGGTTGCAACAATTTACTATTTTTAATAAATATAATTCTATCCTTTCATTTTCAAACAAACTACATCATGACCCTTCAACCTCTCCTCAGTCTTAGGGAAGTATTCCCATTCTCCACCATTGATCTTCCTATCACATCTCCACTATGCATTTCCCTCCCAAAAATCTATAAATAGACACACTATCTTATGCATTTGATCCATCCACTCCATGTTAATTTTATGATATCAAAATAAGTATTTCTTATGCAAAAAGCATCCACATTCCAATTATCATTGAAACAAATCACACTTACAATGGAGTTTCATGATAACGCAAAATCTGGTTTGCAACTTGCAACCGGTTTACAACTTTTTATGACAAAATGATCTGCAATGTTTACATCAGTCCATGATGGATTCAAGGGCTACAACATGGCCCATTTAAACTCACAAATAACAGAAAAATAAACTTAATAACAGCAAATAAATTTTCCCCCTTCAATCTCCAAAGCCTTCTCCTGCAGTAACACATACACATTGCATTGGCAACTTGCAATCAACAACTTTTAAACGGATGAGCACTGTTGGGACTCAAGGGCTGCAACACGGCCCATATAAATTCACAAACAATAGCAAAATAGCATCAACAGCAGCAAAATAAATCTGCCCATACAATCTTCAAACCCCTCTCTTGCAATAACACACAAAACAATGGATTGCAAACTTGCAATCAACAACTACCAATGGAAGAAAACTATTGTAGCTTCACTTTCATGCCTTCAACCTGAAATACACACGGTTTCCTGGAGAAGAGCCACACCCTTCTTGAGTCTCTCCACCAAATCCCTTGGAAAAACTCATGGAAATATTCATTCACACATTACTGCAATAAAAGAGAAGGTTCCAAAATAACCTATCTCTCCAAAAATTTATACTTGTGTTTTGTTTACTTTCTTTGAATTTTATTTGCATGCTCTATCATATCTATTTTACTTTTAAATAAGAAGCTTTTATATTACATTTTTTCCTAGATTTGAGTTTTAAACTAGTGCCTACAATATCCAATGAAATAATTTGATGAATAGTTATTCAAGGAACACATAAAAAATTCTTCATTACTCTAACCTTGTTACATTAAAGGTTCAATAGATCAAATATGAGAGTTGACTATATAATAAGAATTAATGGAAAAATTTACAAATCTAACCATGAAAATAATTATCATAAAAAGTAGAGAAGACCCATGAAATTCATTGAATTGACTTGATACAATGGCACATAAATTTTCTAATTTATAAACATATCAAATTTTTAAATTTTGTGTTTTCTATATAACGGAAAGGGGCTCATAGTGGGTCGGGGTCCAATGGTGGGTATAGAAGTAGGCCTAAGTGGGCCCCATAGTGGGTAGGCTTAATATCTAATAAACTTACAATCAATATCCAATTGCAAAACACTTTTATCCATAACGTACACAAACTGACAAATCGTGTGATGCCACATCAGCTCACCAATAATACATGACTTAGTGACCCACTATTGGTCTCACTTTTTTTTTTGGGCCGTTTTGGATACCTTGACAAAAAGCATGCTGATGCGGCATCATATTTGATGATGTGGCCTTAAAACCAATTTTTAGAAGTAGGGGACTTGCCAAATAAGTTGCTGTACAAATTTGGGAGTGATTTGAAATTTTCACAAGAGACTTTGAGAAGTGTGAAGTTAAGGTGGCCCACTATAGGCCCCTCTCCCTTATATTTTCTTTATTTTCCTTATTTATTCTTAGTATATTCTAAATTTTCCTTACATTTTTCTCTTTCCTCATTTATTCAAATAATATATATCATTTTGTAATATTTGTCATTTTGCATTCAACTTTAACTCGAATTATCACAAAATTAACAGGTCACTAAATCTCCTCTCAAAACACTCCAAGACATGATAACCTTTGGTGAATGTTGTACTATCATTCAATTAAGCCGATGAAACAGAGTTATGTATGAACATGGGCATGGAAAATATAACTCTATCGAGTTAAGCAAATTATATTAAAAATTAACTGGCATAATTCAATTGTGAGACCAAAAACTAATCGCTCACTCTTTTACCCGAATCACCTTTTCATATTTTAGTATCTTTTCCCTGTCAAAGAACAATGTCGTTGTTCAAAATGATTCAACTTAGATAATCTCGCAATATTCAGTAAATCTTGTTCATGTGCTAAATTTCCATGCTTTCACCAATGTTAATGGCATTGAGAATGAAATCACATACACAACAAATAGTTGAATGACTTCTTGAATTTGATTGTATAATGGATTACTTGGTCCCGTCACATAGCTTATGTTTTATGCTGTTTCAAATTACATGACATTTGATTCAGTAGTGGAACAAAGCATCCCTTAAAAAAGGAGTCTTTAGTCTAAAGGATCCTTTCCTAGAAGTGAACAAAATTTCCAATGAAAAGATCGTACTTTAGAAATAAACAGAAACATGGTTTCACAAATAAAGCATAACGGGTAGCAAACAACCAGAAGAATGACACTTTACAGAATGAAACTTCATAGCTTACAATCATTCTCTAGAAGCACCTGACAGCTACAGGAGCCGTCCAGTATCATACAAGAAAAAACAATGTTTCCAGTATGTTTCCAGAAAGTCTCGTCAGCTTGTTCATAAACATGGTAAACATATTTCTCTTGGATTAGGTCATCAGAACATTTGACTTAATCTGTGAATTTGAAGTTACTGATTCTCTGTAATGACAACCAAATATCTTCCCTTTGTACACCCCACAAGGTTCTACCCGCTTGCCTATAACTGCTTTGTTCCAACATGTTTGGTTCTATGTGAGGACAGTCCTGAAAATCCGCTTGTTAACGCTAATAATGGATCCATATTACTAAAACCTGATGTAGTTTCATCCTTAACGAGACTTGCTTCTACGAGTGAACATCCTTGCCACCAGATCTATAATGGAAATACAAGAATGAAAGCAAGAAACTTCCATTACCAAACTCATTGCTCAGATTCGGGTTCAATAGCCACATGAGCAAAGTCAAAAATTCAGGTTTCCGGAGCCACTTAATTTTCGAAGTAAGAAACTCTGGATGATCCTTTAAATCAATGCCATTAGACCAAATTCATTGCAACAGCTTGTTTCCAATCATGAGAGGCTAGGGATTGCTCTAGCCTTCTTTTAGCATTCATGAGCATTCCTCTAGCAGCAAATCCCATCAATTCACTTGGTTCCATGAATTCTTTAACTCTAGAAACAATTCCACCTTGGAACCCAACATTTTCTGTAAGCGTATCACCTTCGCGAAGAAAGTTTTTAAGGCCATCCACTTGCTGATGTGTGCCATTGCTTTCCAGAATTTTATGGGACAAAGCATGGCTTTCAGATTTTGACTTAACCGGATACAGGTGTACAACATCTTCATTCTCTATCACTTTTTCACAACTGGCAAAATCATGTGCTTCCCACTCATCAAACTGGAAAGCGCCATTGACCTTCTCCATTGTTGATAAATGGTGTAGGTTGCTATTTTCCAAGGGATTCTGATAGACCAGTTCATCTAATTCATTTTTCAATTCCTGCAGCCTTTCCCCAACACGCTGTGATACAGCATCATAAATCTCCATTTTTGATAAACCATGTTCCTTACTTACCATAAACAGGTCATCAACTCTGATTGGATCACCTATAAGTACTGTAACCTGCATAAAAAGTGATCTTAGAATAAAAGTAAGGTTGAAATTTAACAAAAGTAAATACTATAGAATTACTACACATCAAAGACAATATAGAAGATTCTGATAATTGCAACATGAAGCTGTCCAGTATAAAACATAATTTTATCAATCTGTACCTTTTTCCTCACATGTGGAAACTGGCTTCCTATAGGCATTATCTCTTGCATGCCGGTGTGAACAAAGGGAACCACCAAAGGCATCTTCTCAGCATCAAGCACCAACCTATTGACAAATCCATTAGCAAAATTAATTAAAAAAAAAAAAACTGGCCTGTGATCATACAATACTAGATGTCTAATCTAAAAAGAAGTAAGCTCAAGTACACTATTTTGTTCGATGCCTCTTTTGTATAATGCCTTGAACTCACACAATAAATTTTAAATTCCTTATATTTAAGCAGAAAAGAGCTACAAAGTTGCAGTTTCATTATAAGAAAATGTGCTTGATTCCCAACATGGAACTGCCCTACGTGCCACTTGCAGATTGTTATAATATTCAATATGGTTATCAGTGAGACCCTTTTCCCTGGTAAATCCAAAGAAATGATAATATTGGTATACTCGGAGAAAGGAAATTAGTAACCATAAGTGACTCCATACTGAAATACTGCTCTACAAGAAAGTTGCAGTTTTCTGAAAGATATTCATCAATAAATGGTCTATCATTCTCAAATGGCATGTAGAAGCTAAGTGATAGTTCAATGACAATCAATAATTTCATATGATAAACAAAAGAACACAATGAAATGCACCTGCCAACCCCTCTCTTGGCAGGACCGATTGTCTTGCCTCCATCACGAGAACGACTACCCTCCGGAAAAATATGCACCCAGTCTCCTTGATTCAGCTTTGATAGTGCCATGTTCATTCCCTATACAAGAAGACAAAATAAGATTCAACCATCTTGACAGAACCAAACCACATATTATTCCTTTTTTCACTAGGTAGGATTTATTTATATTAAAATACCATACCTTGTGCATATTTTCTGAGAACAATTTAGCTACGAAAGAGAATGCTCCATAATAGTCTCCCCCTACTATAAACATGGCATTTGATATAGAATATATAATTCCTGTTTATCTATTTACACAAGCAGGTATGTGTATCCATATCAAACCAACAAACCATGTTATGATAAGCATATTTCACAGAACATCAAGATTGTGCATACATTGTATATTCTGAAACCTGAGATGTACAACATGTGAATTTCTTATAAACTTTGATTGTCACCTACAAAAATAAACCAACAGCGAACAATTTCTTGAATGCTGCAGCATGCTATAAAGAGCTGAACATATCATATAAATGTTATGACGACATTTAGTACCAGGATTGATAGGAATGTCAGTATGATTAATAAGAATAGGCCTGCGCTCCTTATATGGACAGAGTGTGGAAGATGGTTGCTTTCCCAATGAATTCCATTAATCCATTGCCATCAATTAGCTTATAGAATCTAAAGCACACCATGCAACACTATACACTAATACTATTTTTTTAAATATTAAAGATAGTTTTACAAGCATATCTCAAACAAGCATCTAAGTCAACTGATATTAATACTTAGCTCCTTAAGAGCATTAACATATACATAACAACTTTAGAAATTACTACAAGAAGCCAAACAATGGAATTCCACCTTAGATGTCACTTTGGGGATTTGAACTTGGGTCTTCACAATGAGAACCCACCGCTTTAAACACTCGATTGGTAATTCCAACCCCTTGGACTATACATTCATACTACTATACATTCATGAACTACTTGCAAACCATAATTGCAATACCAGAGATATACAGAGAAGTAAAACACGATTGAACTTGCACTCAAACACTTGTAAGCTAAATATCCAAATATACCAAAAGTACCATATAAACATATTAGGCAAAGAAAATACCAGAGATGAGCATAGCATTATCTCCTTAATCCTTTAAGATTATATTGTAGTAAGAAAACCAGAAAAGAAATCCTGAAATAAAGATTAAACAAGACACAACAGCAAGAAAGATCATCTAGTCTTCTAGATGCACTCTGTATTAATAATCCCTCCACTAGCATGTAAGTTTGTGATCAACCCTAATTTAGCACAAAAAAGCCTATTGTCCAAATGAATATCCAAATATGAATCTTCTACAATCAACTCTGCCACAATACCATCAATTTGTAGGGCCATCCTACCTCAAATTTAATTTTGCAAGTAGCCTTCTAAATTATACAAAGACATCCTTCTGATTAGTCAGATAAATTAAGACAGAAAGTTGAAACAGTTACGGATGTCTCACATTTCATCTTATGAAGCAACTATTGCATTATGTGGAAGCAAGTCATGAAATGATGTCCTTCTGAACAAGGATATTGAGCATGTCTTTTGGTCCAAAAAGCTCCTCCAATGATGTTCTAGTTAAAAAGGTCCTTAGAAATATTGTGGTAATCCACAGATGAAGGTACTGTAAAGCTGAATACAGATGGTACCTCTCAGGAAAGCCCAGGAGCTGCAAGAACAGAAGTATCTTGAACTTTTAAGGGCATTCCCATTCTTTGTTATGTCAATGAGTTTGGACATATAACCAAAACATTTGCTGAAACTCTTGCCAATTGGTATGGTGTTAAACATTCTGAGGACAAGGTGCTTAGCCAGTTGAAGGTTGAAAAAGATTCTTGGGATTTTAGCTATTCAAAATTTGGCTAAAGGCTTTTATTTATGGTCACTTTTTATAAACAGCGGGAAAGGAGTGGCATTGCTGATTTTCTTGACAAATTGGCTTGGCAACTACCGCCCAGCACATGTGAGATGAGTCCAATTGAGCAGAGACTGAAGAAGGTGCTTGAACAGCCCCAAACAAAGTTCATGATAATGAAAAATACATAGATGAGAAAGGGAAGGGGGCAGAGTGGCCATGCAGAATCAACCCCACTTTCCTATTTAACACCTCAGAACTGAAGAGAGATCATCACTACACAATTAATATGCTTGTACAACTTTCTGAGGCAAACTCACTTTAAGGAACTAGCAGTTGCCAAACCACCCAGGCAAAATCAAATCCGCCCATTAATTGCAAAACAACAAATTTAAACAGACAAGTGGTTATGTAATTGCCACCTGGCAGTTACTAGCCACCCCTTTACTGTTCAAAGAGTTCTGCAACTTATGGGGGACATACTGTTTGCATACAGACCCAAAATCTGGTATTGTTTTTGTAAGCATCTAACTTTTCAAGAGGATTCCATCATATGTAATCAGAACAGACATTTGACAAAGCATAATCTATGTTTGATCTTGTTCAAGTAGAAAGTGCTTTTCTCACGAGAAACAATGTACAACACTGCCACTCATCAACTTTCCTCTTTTTAGTCAATCCAAACAGGGCCTTGGAGTCTAGAGAGTATTTTTATGATTCACTTAAATCCTTGTGGACCAATCGTGAGAAAAAAATATAATGTACATCTCCTGCAAGAGAGGGACATGCAAACTTTTCAGGAACCTATGGGGGACAAATTCCATCATCAATGTGCTGGGCTGCAATTTTGGCTTCATGATCAGGCTACTGAGAGGTTGAATGATGCTCTGCGAAACAAACCAGGGGATCCTCAATGGTCCGCTGCTCTGAATGCAATCTAAAGAAGGATGGAAGTGTTGGTGGTCTGGGCTGAAAACAAAATCAAGAGCCAGAAAAAGACAAAATCTGTGGGAAATCATGAAGAAACAGTAGCAAAGGCTGCACTATTCAGAGAAAATAGATGGGTTGCAAAACCATATGCAACAGGATTTTCGCAGGTAAATGAAAAAGATGTCTCCTAAAGAAAGGTGTCTCCAAAAGTCTATTCCTCAGCTTTTTAGATATCTGATAAATTTTATGGGACACAGCAGAAACTTAAAAAACCACCATCGTTTTCATAAATGCCTCCAGGATAATCCTTTCATGGACCAGTAGCACACCTACAAGAACCCTTGGCTTAACAGATTAGATGATTAAGGTTCTTATCACTCAGCTCTCTTGATGAACTAGGCAGGGAATGTGCATAATAAGGGCCTTTGACAATGTGGTGACTGGAAGCTCTTGCCCAGCAGCAGGGGTCTTATGTTTTTCTTATTTTAATGTTTTATGTTTTAGTATGACCCACAAAGACTTTCCTGACACCGTCATCCAATATAGATTTGATGAACAGCACTGTTATTATCAGTTGCCAAGTTACAAGTCACCACCACAACTGCCAGCAATATACTTTCTATATTTTTATGCTCTATGTTTATGCCTATAATAGAGCCTTTGCTGGCAGTTCAGCATCTGTCCACCATTCCTGGCTGGTTGACTTCATCTGCTGATTGGCCAGCGTAGAAGGCAGTAAAGTTGGACAATTTGAATTTGTGAACCCTGTTAATCTCTTTTTAAAGCATAGTTAATAGCTAGTCATTTGAATTTGTGTTTAAATAATTTTGCAGAAGGCAATAAATCTTACTAATAATAATACAGACTTGCAGATTCAGTATTATAGCCATGAAAAAAGAAACTTTAAACAAGTCAAAACCCAGTGAAACAAACACTGATAGAAATATGACATATGAATGGGTTTTGAGTCTTGACACACTCATTCATATTTTAGTGGCCAAGTACAATTCCTTTGTTACTTTTATGTTATCTTAAGACAATATTCTACTTTCAGTCTAGCATTTAACAATCAAAACTCCGTGGCTTTTAGTATCAAATCATGAAACACAAACAAGCATAACCATGGACATAATCATTACAAGTGAAAGAGTAACATTAAAATTCAAAGATACCAGGTACATGCTCAAAGACAGGGCAAACAGGATAGAAGGAATATATGGCAGCATATTTAGTTCACATAGGGCTGTCTGGAACCAGAGAGTACTCATGCAAAACTTGTTAATGTGAAGTAACCAAGGAATGCTTCCCTTGGATACACCAGCAGTAAATAACATGCAATTGATGTGACTCAAACTTAATTATAAAGCTCCATTAGAAATTTAACTTTCAAGGTATAATCATAGTCCATGGGAAACATAAAATGGGAAAATCACAGATGCCTCATGGAATTATATGATCAACAGCTACAGTCTACTTTTTCACAATTTGTCAATTCCAGCTTCCTAAGACAAACAAATCAATTTCAACATAAGAAATATCTAGCCTCAACAAAAAGAAACTACCTTTTGATAAATGCCATCTCCTCGAGCAACAGGTAAAACTTTCACACCACGGAAAAATGCAGATGTCACTGGATTGGTGAAACACCTATCTGTTGCACAGAGCGTCCACCTTAAACTTTTGGCATCTAACAACAATTGTGGTGGGAGAACAGATGATATAACAAAAGGATCATCTACAGAAGCCACATGATTACTGACCTGAAACAGAGCAGAAGATTAGTTTTGTTTTATTTCGATATCTCCAAGTATACCAATAATAATTGTTTTGCTCAGAAGGCCTTTGCACTTCCAATAAATGAGAATGATTCAGTGTCATATTAATTTATCATTAAAAGTTAAAACACCTTAAGAATTTAAACCCCTATGGTACATCAGACAGAAGAAATGCAAAATAAACTAAGGAAACCAGCCTTTATCCTGCAGGTAGCACGCAATTACAACCACCCTTTGGATAATCTCTATTACATATAAAATAATAACAAAAGTGAGCAGCGCACAGCACAGACATATTGATGTGTCAGTATCTGTTTGTGCCAAAGGCCAACATGCATCGAAATATTTTAGGATGTCTGATAAAAATACACTATAACAGCAAGCTATAACTCCCTATCATCACAAAGCTTCTACAATGCATACTGTAATAAGTGGTTGCCCCTTAGGTCGATGCTTGATTGCCTCCTGAAGTTTTTCTGCACCATAAACCTGAGAATGCCAACTAAACTCTCTCATCAGTCTTGCACACCATCAGGGAAATATAAAATGGAAAATTGAAACCTAACTACATCCTGATTTTTCAATTTATTTTGCATGGAGGTAGAGGAGATATTTCAACTTTCTACATAGCAAAGCCATATAATTAAAGTTTAAACAATTTTATCCTGCCAATCACAAATTACATCCTGTAAAATCCAATAAAATAACAATTCCTGCACAGTTACTATATCTTTTCACAGTGGAACAGAGACTATAGTTCCATTCATTTTATCAGAGCACAATTGTCTGATAAAATCAGAGAGTGTCATGGCACAACTGCTTATAAGACGTCTTAAAATGTTCTCAACTAAGTCCAACTTCAGCAAACTAGTGAATGTAAGGATGGCTTTAACCCCATGTCAGTAATGGAAGAGTGTGATTGATTAATCAATTAATGACTTTTAATTTCAACTTCTCTAATACTGATATTAAATATCTTCAAGAATTATGTACACCATTACCTCTGTATAGTTAAGACCATGCATAAATGCATGGCATACATTTCCTAACAGTGGAACAGCAACTGCTTGGAGCATGCGGACCATGCCAGATTCTTCAACATTAACTGGCTCCTGATCTGAAGCAACAATTGGGAAGAGTTAGAGAAAATAATATTGTATTTTTTAAAATTGAAAAATCGAGCAGCTTAGATATAATGCAAGTATATGTACACCATCTACACACCACTCATCAAAGTCATCATAATATCTAGGCTGGATTACCTCATAACAGAGCCCAATAACAACTGCCTCTATACACTTAAGGCACCTTTCTAACTTTCGTCCTTTGAAATTTTCAAAACAGAAAAAATTATTGCTGTCTTTAATGTCTTTAAACTATTGAACCAACAGAAATTTCAAAATACTGTAAGTTTTATCTTATTGGTTAGGTAAGACTCCAATCTCAGAAATTGAGACGTTTCTATCATCCAATTCATACATCATTGGCAATTGCATTTTGATGACAATTTTTTTTCAATTCAGTTACTGGGAATAGTTATAAAAAGTTAGGGATACAGACAAAACTAAAAGTATCTCCTTATGCAGTATAGAATGTTTTGTCATTGAGGCATAGCAGCAATGCCTGTGTTTTGCCCCAGTTCAAAAGACCAATCTTTGCCTACAAAGCCATTGGTTAAAAAAGACTGCTATCTAGAAAATTCACACATTTTCATCATCCAATTCAAACATAATTACATTTTGATGACAAAATCTTGTCCATTCAGTTCCAAGGAAGTGTTATAAAAATTCAGTGATACAGACAAAATCAGAAAACATCTCTTTATGCAGTATAGAATGTTTTGTCATTGAGACATAGTAGCATCACAAGGGTTTTGCCCTGGTTTTTAAAAAGAAGTCTTTGCCTACAAAACCAGGGGTTCTTGTTTACACTCCATGTTTACAACTTTTCTCTGCAGAATCAAACTGTCTTAGAGTACAAGGGGACAAGTGATAAAGATCCATCAGCAAATTAGGGCACACCTTAGGCATTACTGTTTATGGTTTTCCTTGTTCCTTCTGATCTTCAAGCTGCCACACGAAAGAGGTAACTCCTGTAAGGGCTTTTTCGGTCCAAGTTCAAAATTTTAACTTTGTTGGGTTGAGTAGAGTTCAAAAATAAGAGCTGGAAAGTTCAACTTTAAAGTTATAAACTGTGTTACCGGGTTCACTAGGAATCCCTGACAAATCTGGATCTGTCCAAGTCAGGTTTTGATCTTAGTCCGAATCTGGCCTAGGTAAGGACAGGGTCTGACCTAAGTTACCAGTCCTGGTTCTAGTTCAGGTTCTGGTTCAAAGGTTCAGTTCAAGGGTTCAATCAAAAAAATTATTGGGTTCATTTTGGATTTTTTTTGAGTTCGTGTATACAAAAACATATAAAACTCAGAAATACATACATATTTGCAGCAGTAGTTAAGATCAGAATACCACACAGCATCATACATTGTATAATAAACAAAATCACCATATATTACAATGTCTATTAGTCAAACTCGAAAGTCATGATATATCTTAAAATTAAAAAATAATAATGTCATGTGTCAACAATCAGCCATCACTAATCAAGCACCATCATATGGGTTTTCAAAAATATCATCACCATCCATATTAGATGATGTGGGTACTGGTATATTAGAAGAACCACAAAGAGTGCCACTAGCACTAGCACTCTCATGCTCGCTAGTTGGCTCGTCTTCAACATCAAGTGTAACAAGATGAGAAGTGGAAGCATCCAAGTCAGAATGCTTTAGCTCAATATCCCACTTCCTTGTAGCCGCTTTCTTTGTGTGAAAGGAGACACAAGTTTAAATTCACCTACACTAAGTCCTCTACGTTTTTTGAATGTAGTTGATTGCATTTTACTGAGTGGATGGAGTATATACTTCAATTCCTCTCAGATGAAAATGAACTAGCAGCCTATTAAGAGAAAAATAGAGAGTTTAAAAGTCATAAAATTTAAAAAATATATATAAAACTTACTTGCAATGAAATTTTGATTGTAAGAGGTCGTAGGTGTGTGAATGATTGACCATGGAAGTACCACCAATTATGACCATCGACCTTAAACTTGTCACGAAGAGCATTAATACTAAAGTCTTTGAAGAGTAAAAAATCCATGAACTTAATCCTAACTGCATGCTGCATATCAAGCCCAATGAAGGACTACGAAGTGGTGTCTTGTACCCTTGGCTCATTTCAACATCTCCACATGGAGCAATCCTTCTTGACACAAAAAAGATCTCAATACTATACTATTTGGGGCTCAATGTAAAGGCAAGAAGATGTAGTAGAGTGATCATTTTGTTCCATCTCTCTTCAATAATTTTGTGAAGTTGTTTGAAAAAAGTTTCTTCAAGATTTTGTTCTTTCTCATTTATGATGATCTTCATCTTTTCAATCATTCAGTCGATGCCATCATATGTTTCTCCCAAAAAAGGCCTATCCACATCAATAGAACAAATCATACTCAATATGTGCTCAATGAAACTAAGTAGATATTCAACACAATGCCACCAAATGTCATCTACGATCATCCACTTAATTTTTGTTGCTCTTGTAGTGCTAGATTGCCAACATATGGACCAATTTTGACTAGTGACCATGTTGAAAAGTGCCTCCCAAAACTTCAAAAGTCATCTCAAAACAATTATGTTAAGAGGCAAAACAAGTCTTAAGCAACAACATATTTTAAAAACAAAATTAAAACATTAAAATTCACTAAAATTAAAATTAAATTAAAAAGTTTACAAAAGTGAAACATATTTATTAAAATAAATCTCATTGCTTCACTTACTTTCAACAAATCCAATTTAAAAAATGTTCTAAATATGCCTTGTGACATATGGTGGTTGGTGATGAACATTTGGATCTCTTCGAACACGGCATACACCTATTTGATCCAATCAATTTTGGTGCCAGTTTTTTGTATTATAAGGTTGAGGAAGTGGAAAACACAAGTGATCCAAAGGATGTGTGAATAATACTCCTCAACTAATAAACCAACTACTCTTCAATTTTTGGCATTTTCTATTATGACTTGAACAAAGTTTTGAGGCCCCACTTCTTCAATGGTTGTCAAGAGAATGTTAGCAATAAATATACCATCCTTCACTTCCTCTTCACATTTCACTGCTCTCAAAAGCATTGCCCCTTTAGGGGGCATTACAATAACATTGATCAATGGTTGATTTCTTGCATCCTTCCATCCATCGAAAATGATGAACACCCCTATTTCAGCCCATAAATACCTTATGGGCTTCAATGACTCCTCTATTAACTTCACATCTTTTTCTAATAAGGTGCTACGCATTTTCTCAAAACTCGGGCCCTTGTATCCTTTTGGAGTCTCATTAATTACTTTCACCATTTGTTGCCAATATTGTGAGCAAACAACATTGAAAGCCAATCCATTTGCATAGACACATCTAGCTATGCATTGATCAGAAATCTCTCGAGACTTGTTCTAAAATGTTGTTTCCAACAACCCCTTTGTTCTCTTATGTGTGAAGGTCGCGGGTTGTTCTTCATGTGTGGCTAAAAATGGGTGGCTCTCTACAAGTTGAAGATTAAAAGACAATGGACAGTGCTTAATTCTTTGAGTTCCTTTCTTTAACAAAGACTGATTTAATTTGCTACTTGATTTGCTTTTTCCTACTCATTAATATATGCTATAATTTGCACTTTTGGAATGGGTATTGTTGGAAATATTGTTGTCATTGATGTCAAGAAGGAAATCGCTGGTCCAAGAAGGAAACACCATGAGGTAGTAATGGCCAAAGGCTACTAATCGAATACACTCTTTGAGATCATAAGATGGACAATTTTACCTTAACAAGGCAGCGCTTAACTTACATTCCTTGTTAATGATGGCCGACCCTCCTCTACTTTGGCATCCTCTCCCACATCGTCCCTCTTTATAAAATATAAAATAAAATAAATTTAAACTTAAATAATAATGGGAAAACCCCATTTTAGCACCCACAAACAAATACACAAGCAGAATTTATGAGAAGAGCAAAATAAATATTTTATAAAGGCAGATTTTGTGAAGGAAATTCAAGTGATTGTCATCCATTGAAGAAGAAATATTTAAAGAGACAAAAACTTTTACTTATTTGGAGGTTGGTGCTTCCTAAAAGAAGAGATTGATGTCTCTTGCTAAAAGAGATTGATGTCTCTTGCTAAGTTGTTGCTTAGCAGTGGGGATTGGTGTCTCCAGTGGGTTGGTGCCTACAAAATTTTGTAAGAGTATTTTATTTTGAGGTTGGATTTGGACAATAGATCCAAGCAATCTTTTCTTCGTGGTTTTCTCCCGAAAGTGTTTCCACGCAAATCTCGTGTCTCTTAATTGCTTTTATTGTAGTTGCTGAATTTTAAATAAGTAAAAGTAATCTGTCAATACTAAGTAATCTATCAATCCTAAAGTCTCAAGGCACTATGAACCAACTAACTTTTGTACTCATTTAAAGGTTATCGTGTTCCTCTTGATTGAGTGGGTGAAGCCATAGGTGGACCAATTCCTTTTTAAAACAGAGGAACTAGCAATTCGTGAAGTAAGACAAATAGCAAGTTGTTTCAACTCTAATGTTTCCTTCCTCTCATGAAATTTCCACCATCCAATTGGTCTTTTTTGTGCAATAGTGGCCCTATTGATCCTAGCCTCTAGATTGTTGAATGTACGACCCTAAAGATTGGAAAATTAAAGCCACTACTATCAAATTATGATTGCCTCCTGACTATTATGCATCTTAAGAAGGGCCTTCATAAACCACTCCATTACCTCATCATCTTCAAAAGGAAGAATTTGGCCAGGTCTAGGCGCATACCACTTGGGAATAGGAGCATAGGCAACCATATGAAGAGGGGTTCTCATTGTGTTCCACCTCTTTGTAACAATAGGCCTAATATGCTCCTCATAGAATTGTAATCCAAGATCCTTGTCACGAATTGCTTGCTGAAATTGATCAAACATGTTATCAAAAGTCTTATAAGTCTCTCCAAGGCTAGAAGAGTCTATATCCACATACCTGATTATGCCCACAATAGGTGATATGATCTTTAAGCAAAATTTAAAAATTATAAGACATTAACACTATTAATAATTTAAATTTAAAAAGAAAATAGAAACATTAATTATTAAATATTTTTTTCTTACCTAGCAGTAGACCACCAAGTGTCATTAAGCACCCTTTCTCTCACCTTCTTCCCTTCTTTTGTCTTTGATTGAACCCAATTTTTCCACTCTCCACAAACCACCATGGATTGTAGAGCATCCTGCACCTCCAACATCCTCTCCAACAAAATAAAATAGCTAGCATATCTAGTCTCAACTAGTTTGAGGAATTCTTTCTTTGAATAAGATTGAAATAATGCAAGTGAAGTGTGATGATTATATATAAACATTTGTATGTTTCTAGCTTTGGGCACTATTATCTTCACCCAATCTATTTTGCCAATGTCTTTCAAAGCATATACACATCATGGAGTCCAAAAAATATGTTCCAAAGCATTCTCAACCATCAAACCAATTAACTTATAAACACAAGCTAAATTTGTCACAACTTGCATAACATTAAATAACCCAACCTTCTTTATAGCCTTATTCCAAAGGTCAAACTAGTAATCAACATCCTTATGTTTCCCAAAGCAATCAAAAGCTCTAAGAAAGTATCAACCAACAAGACATGAAACAATAATATTAATGAGTAATTGATGTCAAATATGAGTCCACCCATCCATGACAATGGAACAAGCAATCATCCATGTTTGTCTCATCTCCTCCATCAATATGTTCACCTTTCAATATTGTTTGTCAAGAAGGGAGGTACACAATCTATGTTCTCCAAGGGTAACATAAGAGGGTCTAACTAATATTGCACCTCTCAACATACCTTTGAAATAAGGAGACCTTGCCAAATGAAATGGGATGGCATGGGCATAAGAAAATTTGGCCATTGAATCATCAGCCTACTCACCTTTTTGCAAATCCATTAACCCTACCACTATATTTTTCTCGTCTGCAATAAAAGTGGCCTTCCTCTTCCCTTTATCATAACTTTCTCCAACTAACATATTGGAATAGTCATCAAAAGATTGCAATGCTTTGGATGAATTAGTACTCGCATTTTTTCGTCACTCTCTCCAACCAACTTTACCATTTCAACCTATTGTTCCAATGTCACATCTTTACAAACTCTCACCCAATAAATTGTGTGCAACCCTACTATAGCTCCCATGATAATTAATTATGCAAACATGACACAACCAATGCTTGTTGACCCTTGTACTTTTAATCTTATTAATGCTTAAATTGGTAGTAAATTGCAGCAAGGGTTTTTTGGGATTGAAAGGGCCTTTCCCCAAATTTTTGAAGAGAGGATGAAGGGCATGCAAAACAGTTTTGTGGAGTTCCAATTAAACTTATGTTTGGATTTTTTGAAGAATGATCCATTCTATTTACTTCAACTTTTTCACTGCCCATCTCATTCACATTGTCATCAATGCTGTTAATGCTCATTTTCTAGTGTTTTTGTGTGAGAACAAACTGAAATCAAAACATTTTATAACTAATTATAAACCCTCCCTAATTAGCTAACAATTATAACTTTGTATTAAAAAAAAAAGAGAGATTTAAAAAAACAATCAAAATAGCATACCTCGTTGCCAAATGGTTGTTGTTGAACCAATTGATATCTTCTTTGTATTTAGATATATTGTTGAATCTTGATACCTTGATGCCTTGAAGTTGACATATTGACAAAAATTTCACTTGCTTCCAGCATGAAAGGGCAGTTGCAGATCTCCAACAACAGCCAATATATTATTGCAACCTCCAATAGAAATTCACTAACACATTGAATGCGGTGAATAAGGGGTGTGGGAGGGTTTGTGGGACCTCCAAGCATACCTCGTTGCCAAATGGTTTTGTTGAACCAATTGATGGGTATCTTTTTAAGGTTTGTAGTTTAGGATATTGTTGAAGTTCTTGATACCTTGATGCCTTGATAGTTAAGTATTAAAAAAAATCTTTTATTAGAAATATAAATGACTTGATGAATTAAAAAAAGAAGAAGCTAAAATTGACCCATTTTGGCCCGATTGGAGGTGCGTTGTAACATTTAGTTCTTTAGGCGAATACATTGACTTTTATTTTAGCAGGAAAAAAAATCACAGTAAATCGCAGTTGAGAAACCAACGATACTTCAGGAAACAGGCGAAATCTTTGCAGCAAATCAACTGGTCGCGGCGCTAAAGAAACAATACTTCAGGAAATGCAATGATACAAGAGCGGCGGTCGAAGAAACCAGAAACGCGCGGCAGAATTTTGAAACGCGAATAAAAGCCTTCATTCGCCTTTAAAACACTGTGCTTCAAATCTTTGATAGCCTGCATTTTATTAAAAAATTAGGGCAAAGACGAAAACCCTAAAATGCACTTAGCTCCCAGGTACGCCCGCGTACATAGCTGGTGCCCCCGGGTCCGCGCACCATTGGGCCAGGGTCGTGCTGGGTACGCACAGGATGCGTGAATAAGGGGTGTGGGAGGGTTTGTGGGACCTCCAAGCTTCTTTTAAACACATTAAATTTTTGCCCAATGTCTATTTTTTAACATTAAACAAATTTTAATTTCCATAGGGGTCATCTGGCCATCATTGCGACAATCAAGGGACATCTAAGACATCCCCGACCACCTCACGACAACTAGGCATCCCCTAACCACTCTTTGTCGTCCCCTGAAATGGGAACGCGTTTTTGAGCCATCTCCTAGTTTTGTTCGTTGGGGAGGTGGCTAGGGGACATCCCCTGACACTTCACCATCCCAGAAACACTTGAGCGAACATCCCTTGACATCTCACAAGTCCTCAAAACACCTAAGGGGACATAACGAGGACGGGGGTTTAAGGGTGGGGATGCATCCTTGTGTAACTAGCTTCCAACTTAATAAGCTAGGAGAAAGGAACATCCTCATTTATTCCAGCCAATAAACAAATGCAAATAGCATTTACCCACTAAGTTGACTTTAGGAGGTTTTGGGCCTTTAGGTGCTTAATGTTAACATTTAAGGGACAATACACCAAAGAAATTAAGTGAATGTGAATGTTAGGATTCGATCCCCAACAAGGAGCTATCTCTTTCATTCATATGCTATGACAGACCCCATTCTTTTCCTAAGAACTGCAAGCAACTGCTTTTTAGTAAGGCAAATTTTAGCTGCTGATGAGGGCCAGGAACTAAAACCTTGCATGGATCACTCATATATTGTACAAAAGTCTTTTAGCAAATGGTACATTAATAGGGATCTGTCTTTTAAAATAATTTTCTGGACCTTTGGTATTCAGGGCCCTCAAAACATAGAAAACAATATATTTTCCATGGACTGCTTAACTCAAAAATGCTTTGAAATTTCCCGAGCAACGCCTGCTAGTGTTGCTCGGAAAATTTCAAATTCCACCCTTTGTGGAACAACTAGGTTATTGAAATCAGAAGCCGACAATTAAGAAGCCAGATTTGTTTCCTAGAAACCCCAAAAGGGAATTTTTCTTTAATTTGTTAGAATTTATTTGGCAGCATATTGTAACAGCTGAATTTTGGGAACTCAGATTGAGGGAGGATTTGATCCCTGCCGTAACTTCATTATTTAGTTACATTTGTCCAAGGGCAGTGTAACTTTCTTTATTTGATAACATGAGTTCCAAGAGCAATGGAACTTATTATTTAGAAATAAAATTGTTTAAGTAAGGCTATGGTCCAATGGAGGGGATCTAGCTAAAATTTCTGAGAAGGTACTGTTGAGAAAAATTGGGAGCCTTTTTAAAACAAGGGACCCCATAGATTTTTAAATTCTTTTCTGTTAAAAAATTTTTAAGTGGATGTGACGATTTTTAGATGAGAAATTATAGCAATTATTTGCTGAAGAAGCAATCCCATGGGAGGGGCTTCAAGATCTATTTTTATGGAGCAGGAGGTCCCATGAGATGAGATCGACGATATTGGAATCTTATCTTCAAAAATAAAAGCCCCTACCTTTTTGGTTTTCAGATTTCCAGCAGCTGCCTTTGAAGCAGGGCTGAAAATTTCCCCTGCCAGCTTAGGTGTTTTTAGCCACATTTGCAATTTTTTAAATATTAGCTGCTGCTAAAAAATTCATGGTACCATGAGCTTCTTAAAAATTCTGAACTTTAACTTCTAGCATTGCATGCTCTTATAAATCCATGGGACCACCTAATTGCCAAAGGCTCCTAAAAGTCAGAGCAACACATGCTCAGAATATTTTTAAAACTAGAATCTAAAGAAAAAAATATCATGCAAGCTGCAACATAGACAGAGTTTCTAAACAATCCCAATACCAACTTTGCAACTGTATATGTGGAGCTCCTAATTGACAAGACAAGATTCATTTTAATCCTCTAGATGCATTTTTTCGATTCCATGGGAATGCTCTGGGAATAGAAACAGACACCATGAGACTGCGTTACCAGAGCCCCAGGTTAAACCTGAGAAAGTGTTTAAATTGGACAAGTTATTACATTGAGCTTGCTGGGGGATGCGTACCCCACAGGGAAGAGGGAGGACGCTCCGTGAAAGTACTGGAATTTACCAAATAAATAAATTATTAAAAGAAAAAGAAAAATATTCGATTTAAGTGCAAAACTCAAACCCGAAACAACGGAGACACAATAAAGCCGAACAAAGGGGAATACAACTGGAACTCATTAATCTGCAGGTAACCTTAGTTGAATAATTAAAAAATGGATTAAAAATCAAACAAAATATTGACTCAACCAGCGAAGATCACAGAAAAGCACTGTTAAAAATAATGCAAAGTCAAAATAATACGGCGAATTGAACTTCCAACGCCTGCAGTATCAAAACAAACAGAAGAGAAAAGAAAATGGATATCAGTTATCGTCATGACTTACCTGCATTCGATTCCTTCGCAGCGTGTTGCGGGACACGGTCATGTGCGCGTATGGTCGCGGATACACTGGAGTCGCCAGCAGCAACAGAAACAGCCAAAGTGCTTGGAATGAGGCTTTTGAAGTTGGGAAAATAATCCATATATTTAGCCATTTTAGTCGCCAATTCCTGCTTAGCCCTACCGTGCACCAGACGGGAGAATATAACATTTCCTTTAAAAACCCTGGCGGCCACCAACCCGGTGGCCGTAGCCCGCAACGCTGAAGCGCTGTTCAATGAAGGCTTGTGACCCTGCCTGAAGGATCCATACGACCACGACGCCACGCGGACTCGATCCTTGATCCTGTTGCGCATGGCTTTCAGGTTGCATCTAAATTTTTCCACAGTTGGTCTTGCATTTTCATGATCCATCGGCAGTTCGCTCGAAAAAAAACCTCTAGTTTGGATGCTTGCAGTCAGTTCAGTAGATCTGTGATTTTAGACTTTGAGCCCTCCACAACTAGTCCTTCGAATGACGGCGGCCCCTTGGAGCGTCGAGAGAGGTTTATGTTAGGTTTTTAATTTATAGTTTTCTTGCGAATCCAAACCGACTTCCTTCTAAGCATTGTTTTTCGACGCGTTTAATTTCATTTTGTCTATCCAGATGCATATTTAACCGTATTTATTATTAATTAATTGAAATTTAAAATCATCATAATTAATAAATACAGTGAAGTGCATCTAATGCTGTCATTTAATATTTTTTATACAATCAGATTTGAATCATAGAAGTATTTTATGTTAGAATACAATGTGATATTTGAATTATTTTAATAATATTTATAAGTATCGAAGTAGATATTATTGTAATAAGAATTGTTTATTTAGTTATTTTTATATTATTATATTAATAAAAAAAATTATTTATTTAATTTATTATTTTTGATGTAAAGAAATAGAATGTTT